>JAKSZP010004244.1:0-110382 GCA_022478985.1 Massospora cicadina | reverse complement strand
TTTGATGATTATTCCAGGTAATATTGTGTCTCAACTTCCCTCTATCTCAGACCATAGGCCAGCACTTGCTCCTCTGGAAGATGAAGAGGAATATGGTATGTTCAGAAAGGTAGTCCTTTCACAGCCTTTATCAGCCAAATATACTATAGTCCTTACTAATAGCACGTTGAATCAGGAGGACATTAACAGGGTTATAACGTGAAGGATGATATAATGTGGTTTCAGGGGAGCCTATGGGTTTACGCTGGACCACTTTTCCTGAAAATCATCTGGGACCATCATGATAGAATCATCATGGTCATCATGGGAAGGCAAAGACTCTGGAGCTAATTCAAAGCACTTATAATTGGAAGGGGCTATCTGCGCAGATGGCTAGGTATTGTAAAAAGTGCCTGATCTGCAACCAAATGAAACTAAATTGACAGCCACTAGTGGGGTTGTTTGTACCATTTCAAAAGGCAGAAGGGTCTTGGACTTCTTTGTTGATGGATTTTAATTGTGGAATTTTCTGTATCTGATGTCTACGATGCCATCATGGTAGTGGTGGACCATTTTACTAAGTTCGCCCACTTTATTCCTGGAGAACCACAGTTACTGCAGCTGAAATTGCTAGATCTTCGTCAATCATGTGTTCGCTATTCACAGGGTTCCCCAAGTAAAAATTAATAATCGTGGACCCCAGTTTACCCCCATTTTTTGGGAAGTGTTGTGTAAGACTCTTCAGATTCGCCCCTGCCGCTCAACTGCCTATCACCCCAATCTGATAAGCAGACAAAACTATTGAACTAGTGAATAGAACAGTTCCTGCAGTGTTACACCGCCGCAGATCATTCAGATTGGGGTTTACATCTCCCCATGGCCCAATTCCGTTATAGCAACGCACAATATACATCAATCAGTTTACCCTTCTTCGTCAACTATGGATTTAATCCAGCCTTCAACATGGAGCTCAGTTGTGGATCCAAAAAATTGGTGGTGGACCTTGCAAAAATAATAAAGAAAGTACATCAGGGGGTGAGAACAAATTTAGATGTGGCCATGCAGGCCTACAAGTAGAATGCTGATGGTAAGAGACAAGTTGTACCTGAGTACAAGGAAGGAGATCTCATGATGCTGAATGCTAAAAAACATCCCAATCAAGCAGCCATGCAAAAACTAAGACCAAATATGATTAAGCCTTACCGCATTGTCATAAAGGTGAGCCACGCCTCATACCAGTTGTACCTCACCCCTCGTTTTGAATATTTTCAGTCTTCCATGAAAGAAATCTTACATTGTTTGAGGGCCCCCACCAGAGACTCTCAAGTATTAACTCATGGATGGGGCGCCAGAATGGGAAGTGGAGGAGATAATAGCCTTCAATCAGGTAAGGAGAAGACTTGAGTATCTTATATCCTGGAAGGGATTTGATGCAGCAGAGAACAGTTGGGTCCCAGCGCGTGACTGCGCCCATGCCCAAGACCTAATTGAAGTATTACACAAGCGTTTCCCTGAGGCTGCAGGCCCCAAGTCCAAGCAAGCCGTCGCTGCCATGAAGTTGGCACCTGCATACAAAAGCTTTTCCTTGGCGAATGCCCCTGGAGGGGGGGTGAGCAAAAAAAGAGAGGTAGTGTCATGTTTACATGAATTTATTGAGGGAACTAACTGCCATGACAATGCTTGGTGCAAAGAGTCAAAAAAGGTCAAGTTATGGGACCATCCCGACTTAAGGCATACCTTTGGCCAACGCTGGATGCAGGCCAGATATGCCCAGTTAGTTCAGGGAAGTTCAAGATGCCCAACCATGTGTTATGGCAGTGGCGTTAAAGTGGATGAGGTACCTTCTAAATGAAGATGGTTCAATTTGTTTACTCAGTGAATGGGGTTTCAAAACCCATTTAAATTTTAAAATTTTTAACTTGGGTTGGCTTTGCCTTCAATCAATCACTCAAGCTCATTCAATCTCTAAGTGAGTACCTGGGTGGATGGAAGCATGCGCTTATTGGTGCACCTGGGATTAGCACCACTTTCACCAATCAATAATTTCTTTGTTATTGTTTGATTATGTTTTCTCAGGACCAATCTTCCTCATTGGTCACCTTTCTTTTAATAAAAACCCTATTAGTTTCCGTTTTTTATGTTAACTTAGGTGATCCTGTGCGTGGGCCTCTTTAGGAAGGTTCTTTAACAACATCAACCATTTTATTTGCACTAAATTAACAATTGCAGATAGTGTACCACTGGTCCGCCCTGGTCCCCTCCAGACTGAGGCACCCAATCCCTCCAGCCCAGATCACCGCTTGGATATGGACTCCTCTTTGGGGTCCACCCAAGTCTTGTTGTTGGTTTGCTTGTTATTAATATATACCGTGTTGATCACCCTTGCTCTGTGTTACTTTAGTTCTAGCACCCTCTGCGGGGCTATGCTTGCAATAATACTGACAATGATTTTCCTGGCAATGCGACTGTGCACCAAGCACCACCTCGCTGGGAACTGGTGAGTTATAGTCACTCTCTTGGCACTGGGTAAGTAAAGATCCCAGTGGAGAGGGCCTGAATTGTCCATTTTATGAAGTACCAAGACCAGGGTTTCAATTACTTTTTCTACAGCGTCATTTGTGGATGAAAATAGGGGGCTGAGAAGAGTTGTTGAGCTCCCATGGAAGTGGCAAATAGCTTTACCACTCTATAGATAATCTTTTTACCACTGTCACATAGGAGGACCTGGGGGCACCCATACCTGGTGAAGATGTACTGGTATAAGAAGGTGGCCCTGGCTTTAGCAATCTGAGCTGGGAGAGCAACGGATTCAACCCATTTGGTGAAATGGTCAATTTCAACCAGGATATAACGGCTGCATTGGTAGCCTGAGGTATAGGACCTAATACATCCAAGCTTATAGTTTGGAAGGGTTGTTGGGGCATTGTTGATTGATACTATTAACGGGTCTTGTAAAAGATTGCTTTTTACAGATCAGACAGGCATCCAGGACTTCAGCTATGGTTTCCATGATGCCTTCCCAGTAATATCACTCTTTTACCCACTCATTGGTCTTGCGGACTCCACCATGGCCCATGATAGTGTGGGAATCTAGGATCACCAGTAATCGTTCTGATGGCCGTAGATAAGGCAACCACTTTTCTTCTACTTTCTTATATAACTTCCCACATTACACATTGTTATTGCAGGAGTGCCGAGATAGCATTTTCTGTACTGGTTTGTCTTCATTAGCCCATGCAACAGGAGTCATGAGGAGATTATGTAGCCTCTCATCTTCACTATTATTTAGTGAAGAACAGGCTTCTGCTTTAACCCATCTATATTCATGTGGCGCGTTCCTTCCTGGTGATCAATAGTCATATTGTAAGGCTGGAGCTTCAGAGCCCAGTGAGGCAACCATCCCGTGGGGTCCTTCATAATCTTCAACCACTTTAGGAAGCGTGGTCCTTGATCACTCTGAAGGAAGTCATACTGTCATGTGCACATGACATCATAGTGGAGACCAACCCCAAAGATAAGGCTGGGCGCCAGGAGGCCCAGAAGATGAGGCTACAGGCCCTCTCTGACCTGAGGCATACCCTAGACCAACACTGGGTACGGGCAAAACATGCCCAGGTTGGTACTAGTGGGGTGCCAAAGGCCCAGCCCTCACATCAGCCCAAGTGTTAAAACGGACAGTCTACCAAATTAACGCAAACAGTTACATTCAGTTTATTAAGGAACAGGGTTTTGAAACCCATTCCATTTATGTAACAACGCGTTCAGGTCGAATCCAACTTCAATTGATAACTCAAGTGAAGTCAATTTTGACTTAATTAACAAAGTTAGATGGGAGCATTGCCCTATTGCTGGGTCAGTGCTTGGGTCCACTGCAGCAAGCCCCATTTTCCCCTGTTGATGCTTAAATGTGTTTTCTCTGACCAACATTCCTTGTTAGTTGACTTCCCAAATAAAAATACCCATTTTTACCATTTTTTATGTTATTCCAAAAGAACCTATGTGTGGACCCCTCTGAGGAAGTCTCATGCTCCATCAAACTTGCCATGTTGAACACAATACAATTATTACCTCGTGCACCGTTGGTTCGTCCAGGTCCCCTCAACCTGGGTCATTTGCCCCTTCTCTCAATGTGCACTGAGACGTTTTTAGCTGGTTATTGATAGCATTTCTTTGCTTAAATTATTTTTTCTCCAGCACCCTCTGCTGGGCAATAATGATTTTTATTCTAACGACTAGTTCCCTGGCGTTGGGCTTATGCACCAAGTGCTGCCACTCTGGGAACTGGAGAGTTATAGACACTCTCCTTACATTAGTTGACCAACCACCTAACTTTATGTGCACAAACTTTTTCCATGTGAATCTTTTCCAAAGTGGGAACAGTGGGCGCCAGCTGTGGGACTTGGCTGTCATTAGCCACACCACAATTTCCTATTTTTCCCAACAGTTGGAGCAACTCAGCGTTATTATGGTTGCCTCCAACTGGAAAATATCCACCCTTAATGCTTGTACCTAGTGGATACAGATGCTTCGAGGCCCAAAAGTTGTGATTCCCCAAATTTCTGCCAAATTTGTCACTTTTGAATTAAATAAACGAGTTTCCCTTTTCCCGCGTGTTCAGCCAATGTCATCAGAATTAGCGCAGATGGGCCTGGGGGCGTTGGCCATGGATAATGTTGAGCATTCCATCGTGGTTCAAGGGATAGGACTGTTCACATCTAAAAACGCGTTTTATAATGAAACCCTGATATATACCTCTGAACCATATTGGCCCTCTCATGGCTCAGATCTGGAACCCATTCCTTTGTATGGAATCACACCAGAAAATCCCCGTTTGACCTATTACATGATTCACAGCACTCAGGAAGTTGAAAAAGAACTGCACATAAATATGAGAATATATATGCACCTGCAGAAGGCATGAAGGGGTATGTGGCCTCAGTAGTAAGAGTGGCCAACTATCCCTCCCTTCTATGATTCCCAAACCTACTCTTATGGTTTTCTCAAGCCAGAAGAACTTTTAGGTGAGGTGGGGACATTTTCTGCGTTGAATAAATACCACTCTGGATACTTCCTCTTGACTGCTACCCTTACATCCTCTTTGGGGAAGTTAATCACAACCATTTTAGTGGATTTCTGTGCTCTAACAATTTTATTGCCATGACCTTGCTGAATACCTTGAGTTTAGTTACTCCCAGGTGGTATGGTTAGATGTGGGGCTTCTCAAGGTATCCAGACACTGAACTTCATGGGGTTATTGGACTACCAGGTGGGTGCCAATCTTCTGTCCGACCATTTTCAAGCTATCAAGCACCTCTTGTTCCCCATTATTTTGGGAGTTGAGTGGTGGAGAAAGTTTGAAGTCAGGACTAATTTTAAAGAAAGCACTATATCCTTGTCTTTGGTAAACGGTCACCAGTTGATTGTTCCCTTGTCAGAGGATAACGCCCAGGGCACATTACCCCATTGGCAAAGTTCCCACTCCTTATCTTGCTCCTTTGCTGAAGCCCTCCGTGGGACTTTCCTTGCCTTCCTATTTGAAGGTTTTGGAATCCTCTTTTGATGAAGCATCCGTCAACGCACTCCCTGAGCACTTCAAGTTCAATTGTGACTTCAAGCTCACAGTGGATCTGGTGCGCATATCTTCCCCCATTTACCCATTGACTGTTCAGGAGGAAGAGGCGTTGGATGTGTGGGTGAAGAATCAGTTAGCTAAAGGTGCAATTTTTTAGCATACCTCCCCTATCTGCTCCCCCCTTCTCTTTGTGGAGAAGTCTGATGGTACTTTACACCCCTGTGTAGACTATGGGAACCTCAATAACGTTACTGTACCAGACCTCCATCCCATCCCTTTGGATTCACAGATTGCAAGCTATGTGGAGAAGGCGAAGGTCTTCACCAAGCTGGATTACCTCAATGCGTTCAATCAGATCCAGATTAAAAGGGGCAAGAGTGGTTGACCACATTTCGTACCAGAAAAGGAATCTTCCAGTTTTGGGTCATGCCCTTTGGGCTTAAGAATGCCCCTGCTATCTTTCAACGCCGCATTGATGCAGCGTTGGGGGACCTGTTAGGGGTATGCGCGGTTGCCTACATGGATGATATCCTGGTGTTTTCCCCAGATCAGGTGTCCCATACAGCCCACTTTCAGCAAGTGGTATAGCGGTTAAAGGCAGTCAGCCTTACGTTGAAAATAACAAAGTGTGAGTTCTTTAAGTCCCAGGTCACGTTTTTGGGCAACGTCGTGTTTGACCAGGGACACATGATAACTTCAGACAAGGAGAAGGCGATTCTTGAGTGGCCTACCACCACCTCAGTCAAGGAATTAAGGAGCTTTTTGGGGACGTGTACGTTTCTCAAGAAGTTCACTCCCAATATATCTGAGGTGGCGGCTCCCTTATACAAGGCTAACGGTGCCAAGGTGCTTCAGTGGTCCCCCATTTTGGAGGATGCTTTCCAAGCGGTGAGGTGCACCCTGCTGTCCACGTCTGTTCTTCACCATGTCGACCTTTCAAAGGAGTTCATTGCGTCTACTGATGCCTCCAACTTCATCATAGCGGCTGCCTTGTTACAAGTAGGCGAAGATGGGATAGAACATCCAGTGGGATATTTTTCTAGGAAAATGTCTTTGCCAGAGTTGAATTACGCCGTTTATGATAAGGAGATATTGGCAGTGGTGGAGGCGCTGACTTATTGGCATCACCACTTGCATGGCTCGTCCCAACCTTTCTGGGTACATACAGATCACCATGACTTGCTGTACTACCGCGCTCCTCATGCACTAATCCCATGGCAGACCCGTTGGCATGAGACCCTTGCCCAATTTGCATTCACGTATGAGTTCACCAAGGGTAAGGATAATGGTTTGACGGATGCTCTGAGCCTCAACTCTGCTTTAGCGCCCAATCCCAAGGAGGTAGAAGTTCACAACACACAGTTGATGATTACTCCAAGTAAACTATTCATCAACGACCCTCTCCCCTGGCCGACGGGCCAGCTCTTGCACCTCTGGAAAACGCGGAGGAATATAGTATGTTCAGGAAGGTAGTTCTTTCTCAGCTGCTGGTAGCGGAATATATTATGTTACTTGCTAAGTGCGAGATGAATCAAGAGGATCTCTCCAGGAGCTATCACATGAAGGATGAGATGGTGTGGTTTCAGGGGCGCCTATGGGTTCCTTCTGGACCACTTCGTCTGGAAATCATCTGGGACCATCATGATGGATTTACCATTGGTCTTCCTGGTAAAGCAAATACATTAGAGTTAATATGGCGCACATACATTTGGAAGTGCTTTCCTGCTCAGGTGGGGCGGTACTTTAAGGAATGTTTAGTCTGCAACAAAATGAAGCCAAATCTTTAACCTTTAGCGAGGCTGTTGGTACCTGTCCAGAAAGCTGAGGGGCCCTGGACTTCCCTATTGGTGGATTTTAATGTAGAACTACCTGTCTCAGATGGTTACGATGCCATCATGGCGGTGGTGGACCAGTTTACAAAGTTCGCCCACTTCATTACTTGCAGAACTCAATAACTGTGGCTAAGATGGCCAGGCTTTTTGTCACGCATGCGTTTGCACTCCATGAAGTTCCCTAAGAGATTATTGGTGACCTGGGACCCCAGTTTACCTCTGTCTTTTGGAAAGAGTTGTGTAAGACTCTCCAGATTCGCTCTTGCCATTTGACTGCCTATCACCCACAATCAGATGGGCAGACTAAACGAGTGAACCAGTGCTTGGAGAAGTTCCTGCGGTGTTACACCGCCGCAGATCATTCAGATTGGGCTTCTCACCTTCCCATGGCCCAGTTTAGCTACAAAAATACCTTGCACTACTTGATTGGTTGTTCCCCGTTTTTCGCCAGCCATAGTTTTAACCCTGCCTTTAACATGAAGCCCAGCTGCGAGTCTAAGGTTGAAGCGGTGGTGGACTTTTTCAAGACAATCAAGAAGGTCCACCAGGGGGGTTTCCACAAGCTTGGAGGCAACAATGCAGGTGTATAAGGAGAACGCTTATGAGAAGTGCTGAGTGGGTCCTGCGTACAAGGAAGGGGATCTCATGATGCTTGATGCTCGTAACATCCCTATCAAGCATCCATGCAAGAAGCTGGGACCAAAGAGGATTGGCCCTTAGCGCGTTGTTAAAAAGGTGGGCCATGCCTTATACCAGTTAGATCTCCCCCCTCATTCCAGATCTTCTCTGTGTTTAATGAGAGCAAACTGACGTTGTTCAAGGGCCCCCCACCAGAGACTCCTGAGGCCTATCTCATAGATGGGGCGCCAGAGTGGGAGGTGGAAGAAACAGTTACCTCCTGGCATGTTAAAAGAAGACTCAAGTACCTGGTATCCTGGAAGGGCTTTGACACTGCAGAGAACAGTTGGATTCCAGCGCGCGACTGTGTACATGTCCAAGATCTGATTGAAGCCTTCCACAAGCGTTTCCCCCAGGCTGCTGGATCCCAACCTAAACAGACCGTTGCCTACATGAAGTTGACCCCTGCCCACAAGAACTTTTCCCTTGCACAAGCCCCTGGAGGGGGGTTGTGCCCCATTGGGAGGAGAGGGTAATGTCATGTGCACATGACATCATAGTGGAGACCAACCCCAAAGATAAGGCTGGGCGCCAGGAGGCCCAGAAGATGAGGCTACAGGCCCTCTCTGACCTGAGGCATACCCTAGACCAACACTGGGTACGGGCAAAATATGCCCAGGTTGGTACTAGTGGGGTGCCAAAGGCCCAGCCCCTCACATTGGCCCAAGCGTTAAAATGGACAGTATACCAAATTAACGCGAATGGTTCCATTCAGTTCGTCAAGGAACGGGGTTTTGAAACTTATTCCATATACAAAAGAACGCGTTTGGGCCAAATCCAACTTCAATCAATAACTCAAGTGAAGTTGGTTCTAACTTATTTAACAAATTCTGATGGGAGCGTTGCCTATTGGTGGGTTAGTGCTTAGGTCTACTGCAGCAAACCCCATTTTCCCCTGTCGATGCTTAAATGTGTTTTCCCTGACCAACATTCCTTGTTGGTCAACTTCCCAAATAAAAATACCCCATTTTTACCATTTTATGTTATTCTGAATGATCCTGTGTGTGGACCCCTTTAAGGAGGTCTCGCGCTCTGTCAAACTTGCCATGTTGAACACAATACAATTATCACCTCGTGTACCATTGGTTCGTCCAGGTCCCCTACAACCTGGGTCATTTGCCCCTTCTCTCAATGTGCACCAAGACGTTTTTAGCTGGTTATTGATGGCATTTCTTTGCTTAAATTATTATTGCTCCAGCACCCTCTGCTGGGCAATAATGATTTTTATTCTAACGACTAGTTACCTGGCGTTGAACTTGTGCACTGAGCGCTGCCACGCTGGGAACTGTAGAGTTATAGACACTCTCCTAACACCCACATAGAAATGGGCAGTAGTGTTTTACAGAGAGCAGGACAGCCAAGCATTCCTTATCAGTGACGCTGTAGTTGCGCTCAGATTTTGACAGCATTTTGCTAAAGTAGGACATGGGACAATCGACCCCATGATCATCCAATTGAGCTAATATAGCTCTAACAGCATATTCAGAGGCATCCACGAACAACATGAAAAGGCGGTTGTAATCTAGGGTGGCGGAGTATTGGCCTTTTATGCAAAAGCTCCTTTAGGGGTTCAAATGCGGCCTTTTGTTCAGCACCCCCAATGGAAGGGGGTGTTCTTTGAGGTGGACAAGGGGCTTGCTGAGCTGGGCGACTTTTGGGATAAAGTGATGGTAATACCCCATCATATTTAAAAGACCTGGATGTTGCAAAGGTGTTTGGGCGCTGGCATCTTGGATATTGCTTTGATCTTACTTGTAGAGGTGAATCCCAGCATGGTAGATGGCGTGCCCAAGAAAATCCAGCTTATTCTGGAAAAAAGTACATTTAGAGGACTTTAGTTTGATTTTAGATGCCTGCAAGTGTTGAAACGCCTCCTTTAGGTGCGTGAGATGCTTATTGAACTTCATGAAGAAGTCTGTGATGTCATCAAGGTAGACAATCACACAGCTCAGCTTAAGGTCCTAGAGAATTTGATCCATTGCCCGCTGTTAAATAGCAGGCGCATCATATAACCCCTGAGGTAGCTGAGTGGTATGAAACAAACCCTCGCTGCAGATAAAGGCACTTCTCCTGATCCTATGGAGAAAGTTTCATCTTCCAATACCCGCTAGCCAAGTCCATAGCGGAGAAGAATTTATACCCAGAGAGTTGGGCCAAATCATCATCAATGCGTGAGATGGGGTAATTATTCTTCTTGGTGAGGTTGTTCAGTTTGTGTTAGTCCATTACTACCCAATGACCTCCATTTTCTACTTTATCAATAGGAGCGGAGATGACTAAGGGATTTGGGAAGGCACCAATGACCCAGCGTCCAGCAGCTGTTTGAGATCTATCCATATCTATAGCTCCTAAACTTTTGATTTTTGGTAGGATTTGAAGCGGATGGGTTGAGCCTCCCCAACGTCAGTTGTATGAGTCCAACCCTTTATGTGCCCATAGTCAGTGTCAGATTTGGAGAAAATGTTGCTGTAGGCCTCGATCATGGTGTTGACTTTATCCAGCTTAGCTGGGGTTAGTTCATCAGAGATATGAATAGAAGGTATGGTGCATAAAGACTGGTCAGCGGATAAGCCCATATCTGCCATAGACCCAATACAGTGAACTTGCTTTATTTCCTCAAAGGGACTCAGCATGTCTATTTCAATCTCCTGATGCTTATTTACAACTATATTCTTCTTGATGAGATTGCCTAGCAGGAGGTTGATAGGTTAAAGATAGGCGGGATCTAATACGCCGGTAAAACTCTAGGTCTCAAAGAACTAACTCCATCAATGCTAATTTAGGTGCAGAAGGCAGTTGTGTGAAATTTTCGAGGTATTTTCTTGTCAACTATCCTCTGTTCATCAGCCTTGATGACTACATCTTTAGAAGCATAGAAAGGGAATCCCTACAGGGCGTCTACTGATTTAGGCACCATTTATATATGCCGTCCTTCTGTGGTGCAATTTAGGGATAAGGAGGAAGAGGGTTACTCATCTGTGCAAGAATAGTTTTTATATTAAGATCCTCATTGGTAAAAATTAGAATCTTGAGGTTAAGTAGGGAGAGATAACTCTGCTTTAAGTTGATAATCCCTTCATACTCAAGCATGAACTGGGTACTAATGAGTAGATCATAGGTATTGTTAGCCAGGGCCACCGCTGGAGCTGACAAAACGAGCTTTCCAGAAAGTATGGGCAGAGAAGAGTGCACCGATGGCGCAGGTGTTGTTTGCCTGAAGTTCCAAATTCTTGATTTTAATCAAGGTTGGGGGCCAGTTTAATTATTTTAATGAGTTTGTATAGCACAATATTCACTGTGGACCCAGTGTTAAGGATAGCCCTAACCTGCACTCCATTGATGATGACTTCCACCTTGGTTAATGTTCCACCCAAGTTGGGGAAAAGAGAGGACCTCCTTTAGAGAGTATAGAGGCAAGTCTTTTGACAGTCTCAGGGTATTTCTCATGGATAGACTGCAGGATATGAACACACTGATTAGGTCGGATCAAAGTGAAAATGAGCTGGTCAGCGTCACTAGAAGTGTTAATGAACTAAAAAATCCTCAACACTTGGCGGAAATAAGTTTGGTGGGGGATCCTAGCCCAATCCACTCTATCAGTGCTAAACCTGTTGGGTACCTCCACTTCATATAGGCTCCTAAGATAAAGTGACTGACATCTTCACAACCCCCTTCAGATTCGTCGTCAGAGGAATTTTCAATGTACATCAAGGTTTCCATTGGTTGGGAGGTAAGGTCAGGGCTTCCCTTATTACAAGTGAGGTCCTGAACCACTCATTTTCCTGGGTTACTTTTTGAGGAGACGCTTTAATTGTTACAGCTCTAAATTAGCTTTGATGTAGAAGGTTTTAGCTGACCCATGGCTACATGTTTTTAGCTAGAAAAAGCCGGAGGAGATGCTGAAGGGGATAGAGATATTGCCTTGGTGGGATTTACAATTGAGGCACTTTGGAAGGCCGCTCTGACGAAGGAGGAGAACAGGGAAAAGTGATAGCTAACTTCACCGGTTGAACTTTGGGAGCCAGAGATGGAGGGGAGCGTTGTCCTGTCACTACTAGTATCCCTTGCTTATCTTCACACAGTGGAGGATCATCTCGTTGTGGCAGCTCAGCGGGAGCAGATTTCCAAAGGTAGACAGCCATAGAAGATTCTGGAGGGCTATAGTAGATTCTCGCCTTAGAGCTCCTTGTGTAGTATTACTTTCATAATACTTGGTCACCGCTAGTAAGAACTCCTTGATATCCTATATTTTTTTGAAGGAGAGCTTTATGGCTGAGATATGCATCGCCAAAGAGAGATGAGACGCTAATCAAGCCAAAACAGCAGCAATAGCATAGTCAAGAAGGAACATTTTATAAAACAACAGTGGTTGAGCTTTAAATAGAATCTCTAAACAAAAGAGGTGATTAACTCTCCCTCTTTCAGGCTAAGGCACATAAAGGCCTGTTTTGTCTTTGCAAGCTCTGCGGGAATCCAAACTCCTCAATGTGCATTTTCTTTACCTTGAACAAAGTTTTAAGTGTGTCCATATATGGTACCATCACCTCTTGGATGGAGCGGATGAGGCAGGGGAGGATGTGCCTTAATTTTTAAGAATTTGGTTGCCCCTTCCATAACAACCTCATAAAAAAGAGAAATGAGGAAGTGCTACCCTCACCTGGGGTAAATTTGCCTCAAAAAAGGGTTTGGACATAACTAGAGCAGCCTCATGAGATGATTAGCATACGCGCTGTTCAAGGGTTTCAAGTTGAGACAGGGCGCTGACTAACTGCTTAGCCAAAGCATCTAGCTGGGGGTCAGAGACAGTGGGGAGGTTGTGAGGGTTAATTACCCCAACACCTTCCATTTTTAAAAATTGTTTTGTGGTGTACTACCCCTTTTAGTGAGCATAACTTGTTGGCTTTTTGTATTGATCACTAAAGCGTTTTGTACCTAAACTCTAACAAATATTTGCAGGAGAAGTAAAAGTCTCTACTGCGCGGATAAATAATTATTAGGGTGTTATTTGACCACTTATAGTAAACCAATGATAATAAAGTAACTAAAAGGTTTAGTTTGATATAAATTTTTATTAGTAAACACATGGAGGTTAAGAAGCATACCCTAGTAATATCTTGGTGCTTAATATTTAAAATGCCTTGAAGCTTGAATTGAGTTGGATGGGAAATTTGTTATAAGCTGGATGCATCCAAATTTGGTAATATGGGCTTCCACCTATTGGAGCTCTCAAGGGTCAGCTCACTTAAACGAAACAGCTGATGGAGGGCAATTAACAGTCAGCATATATCTGTGAGGCAGTAATTTCAATATATTTGACTCAATCATTGGGTGGGAAATTATTTGCCTCTGGTGAAGCCCCCATCAAGGCTATAAAAGGGGTGGTCGCAGAGTAGGTGGTTAAACTAAATTAGAGAGGGGATGGAGAGGACCCTCAGAACAACTTCCCCAATTTTTCCCCAAGTTTGGCATAACACTGCTATTAGCCATAAGGCGATTTAGCTGAAGCTTGGTGGCAATAGTTTTACCCCAAATTATGAGGTTCCACTGAGAATTGGCCAGATTTTTTTTGGCAGATGTTATCCATATTAAACCACAAATCACTTTTATTGCAATATTTGAATTGTAATTGTCTGACAATGTCATTTGACCATGGAAGTAAAAGATTTAGTGGTAGCAGAAACAACCCTTATAAGCAACTACCTTATCCTCATTTATTTTAATTTCTATATATTAATTCAATATCTATAAATTAAAATAATTATGATGGGATGAGATATAACAATTTTTCATGCTAGATGGTATAGGTTTCAAAATTATTAAAGCCAAACCTGCACCAGTGTAAGCTTTAGGAAACTACTCTTGTAGCTTGATTGGGAAAATTTTACCAAAAAACCAAGAAGGGATGCAATCCAGCGGCCATCCCTCTCATCGCCTTGACCAATTTGGCACATGTGGTGGATGAGAAAAGTTAATGACGTACCACCTAAAAATAATGGTGCCTCTCCATCCATTCACTACCTTAGAGTCGGTGGGAAAATTTGGAAGGTGTGTCTGGAAGTAGCAGTGGCCAGAAGCCATTACGTGCAGAGAGTTAGAGGTAGTTGTCCCTAAGAGGGTTTCTCTTCCAGTTCAAGTTCTGCTGGGGAATCCAAAATGACAACTGTCAAAAATAAATTAATCAATTTAGTTTAAGGCTAAAAGATCCTCATCTGCCATTTTTCCCTTTGAAAGTACAAACAAGCCCATCCCTGACAGGTATGGGTGTGGTAAATCCTTTACCTACACAATGAACCAGCTATATTTGGCCTGGCCATGAGTGCAATCTGCTGTCCACCGGAGGAGTTGTCATCATTGCACAAGTGTAATTGCAGTAGGTTAAATATTTTCTCTAGTAAATTTAATGCCAATCTGACTGGGCAGGTCATATCAGTCAGTGTCAGCATTTGTTTAGAATGTCGATCTGCTGGGACTAAATCACAAAAAAATTTCAACAGTAGTGCGTTGAGCTCTAGTTCCCCATTCAGCAAGCATATATGTAAGTGGTCCCCAACAGGTAAAACTCACTTCATTTTCCCCTTCTACAATTTTGGTTTAATTAATAAATCTTAAAAAAATCCAAGAATATTAAAAAAAAGAGTTCTGCTGTTACTTAGTGGTGTTGATTTTCAACTTTGGCAATCCCTGGGTAGTCCTCATTGATGCCTTCTCCCTTTTCTATCTGTTAGTATGAATAACTATACCTGAGGTATTTTGGTTAGTTCTGAGTGTTCAACCACTGGATTTCCAGGCTGGTATTATTATTATCAGCATATTCCATTACATAATGAAGCGACCACGGTTTTGATCCTTCTCTACCCTTCTCTGTAAATGAGGTGCTGCGGTGGTCTCATGTCACCAACAGATGGCCCATTCATTTGATAATCATTTTTTGCCGCAGTTTGGGAATATCTCATAGCCTAGACAGTGTGTAAGTCCCGGGGAACATCCTCTGGCCATTGATTGGGCCATTTTCTCATTCCCAAGTAAGAAGACACCAAAGAGGATGGGCAGTACCCCTCATTTCTCAGGGCGATCTCACTCACATAGTAGATGAGCGCTGGGTAACAGCTCTTCCACTTCAGATCCCACCCCTTATATCCACAAACACCTTGGAAGAACTGTTACAGGAAATCAGCAAAATCTGCACCAAGATTATCAAATTGAAATCAATTATATCTAATTTGAGTGGTAATATGGCCGATGCTTGGATCTCAAATGGCTGGAAAATCATGAAGACTGAGTTATCAGCCAGAACGCCCGATGGTCCCAATTTGATTAATAGGTCAATTGAACAAATCACCTCCCTACCAAAGTCATCAGGGATCATCCTCAATGGGCAGGCTATAGCATCAGATGCCATCGAAGAGGGTTCAAAGTCCCCTGTTGACAATTTAGGCATTGCAGATGATGTGATGCTACTGACTGAACAAACGGCCCAGCAACTGAGCGTGGGCAGGTGGGGCATCCCAAACCTGTTCCCAACCAAATGGACCTGCCCCTACGTGGGGTGGCCTTGGGGGATTCCCATCACTTGTCAGGCCAAACACTGTTGCACCAACCATCAGAAATGTAGCTGAGCCTCAGTTCGGACATTTGAGGTTGAACTGACAGCGACTTGTCCCACCACCAAATTTTTTGATGTCAGTTCTCAAGGAACAAACCTGCCCATTCCCAAATAATTCACCTGTTAGGTTGAAATTGAGGGTCTAGATCCTGGCTTGTCGCTACCCCAATAGACCACTATTTATTCAGTTGCATAGCACTGAAGAAATTGTTGGTTAATTTTCTTCCTTTTCCTTCAATAAAATTTTTGCCAAAAAACCAAAAAAATTCTTTAATGTATTACTCCTTCTGACCATATCCCTGATGGCGTTTCCTTGGTGGCCCGTTGGTCCATATACTGTATGGGATCTACCAGTACTTATGGTCATTATGGCCCCCTCCATCATCGATTGGATTCAGTGAGTCCAATATTTTTGGCTCTATAACCCCATTATCATGAACTTCTGGCAGCAGTACATGGGGATCTTGTGGCCTTATGTCTACCAATTGCAAGAAAAAAATCCGTCTCCTTGCCTCCCCGGTTGAAATGACCCCATATGCTGATTAATTTATTGAAACTATCTCTGTGATCCCACCCCCTGCAGCAAGGCCCCATGGGCCAGGAGTGGGCTCATTGTGGTCTTTTTTCAGGATCATACTCACTATTGTGTTACACCAACAATTCGTCATTTCCCAACGCCTGGCTCCATATCAAGTTGTTCAGTAAGCAATGCTTCTGGAATTCTGGCTTGCTTTTTGGGTGCTTATGCATCCCAACTGGCAGGCCGGTCTAAACTTCTTCTGCCGTTTCCATGACACAGTGATGAGGTTTCCTTTTGTACCATGGGTAGAAGAGTCTGGCCCCAGTTGCTCCCCACAGCTGGTCATCTTAGCCAGGTTGAAAGTTTAAGGGTGTTGTTCATCCCTGTGACCACATTACATCCTCCTCAATCTGCTGTTTTGTTCTTTGGTGAGAGTCTTTGAGCTGTTAATTTAGATGTTCCGTGGGAGCTGATACATGTGAATCTGTTGGTGCCTTTATTAAATACCAGACAACTTCTGGAGGTGGAGGTTGCCCATGTGGTCAGAACCACAGTTTTTTGTCCTGGAGATGATCCAGGGGATGGTTTAGAAAATGCCCCTTCCCCCCAGCTATGGATTACATGGGGGCCAATAAAAAGTATCCTTTGTATTTTATGCTACCTGTTAAGGTCAATTGGGCTCTCATATGGTATCTATGGAGGCTCTTAGAAATGGGAGCGTCTGGGAACTTTATAATCTTTCAGGTCACCCAGGATTTAAATCTGGATCTTGATGTCAGGTCCTCAGTGTTGAGTGCATTGTCAGCCTTGATGATGTGCTATGAGGTGAGACGTCCCATACAATTCTCAGTGAATGGGTTTGATTTCTGTGATTAGTTCACTCCTGTGCCAGACTTGTTATTTCTCATTATCCTTGGGGTAGGGTGGCGGTGGCGGCAACAGGTTAGTATTGACCTGGAGCTCAGAATTTTGCTGTTTGTGAATCTGCATGCATATGGTGAATTTGCACTTATCAATACCTTTTCCCCTGATGGTTCCATGAGGTCAATAATTTAAACTACTTCCCTCACAGCGCTGTGGGAAGACTTCTCTTCCAACTTGCCCAGTATCAAGACATTTTAGATATGGAGAAAGCCAACTATCTTCCCTCTCATTCCAATTATGATATGGCCTTCTGCCTGACAGTAAGTGTAATCAACATCAACTGTCCCCTGCACCTTTATACAGAACAGGAAGACAAGGCCCTGGAGGGGTGGTTAAATGATATGCTCATGAAAAAGTGGGTGTTTGAGGCCACCTCACCTATCGCTTCTCCCATTGTTATTGCTCAGAAGTACAATGTCAGGGAGACGACATATGATTTTAGACTGTCCTGCCAGTCAGTATGAAAAGCACCAGGAAGGCAAGCCAGAATGCCAGAGGCATTGCTGCTTAAATGACATTGATTTGTGCGGGAAGATGTATGACAATTGCGCACTAATAGATAGCAAATGTAAGAGAAACCTTCCAAGAAACCAGGCTGTTGCAACCTCAGACCCGGTAGGTCTTGGTGTGAGGAGTTGTACAATCGGATTGGCATCTTGGGAACCTCCATAGGAGGGTTAGGTGCATAAATGGAGGTGAGAGGGAGGATCCTCACCTGTAGTGGAGACTGAAGAGCCTACAAGAGACCAATATCCTGCTGGTGGGTGTCCTCAACAATTGGGTTAAATTCCCAGAAATTCCTTACATGACACACCCAGTTGACTGCAGTTGGGACTATATTTACTATCATGGCTGGTATTGCCCAGACAATATGGGGCCTGAGGGGCCACATTGTTAGTCCATTGGGAGTTCAGCAAGAAAATCTTAAAGTAATCAAAATATTGGGGATATGGGAAAATTTTTTCTTGAATAGTAAATATAAAAAATTGACTGTCAATTTTCTCAGTGTCTTATGGCTGCTTAAATGGATGATCAATTTGAGGAATAACTTAGCAAAGCATGGGATTGGGGCCCACAAGATTCGACCTAACCCAGAAAACTTTAAGCAGAGGAGGGAATAAATTCACTTTGAACTGATTTTAAAAGAATCAGCGGTGGGTCAAGTCACTGTCAGTTCAAACTTGGATGCTGATTTGAGTCACCATGTTTTCAATTATTAGCGTGATGACATCTCGCCCAATGGACAACAGAACCTCCCAAAGCCACCCCACATAAGGGCAGTCCTAGGAGGTCAGAAACGGATTTGGGATCTCCAACCCTCCTGAACCTAATCACTTTAGCGCCCATTTAGCCACATGAGATGCATCAACCAATGATCTTAATTTTTGAGGAGAGAGCTTTGGGCTAGCAACGACTTCCAACAATGACTTAATGCCATTGGAGAGTTCAACCAAAGATTTGACATCTTTGCAAGTTCATTTTATAAGGTTCATACCCATCAGGCTTTGTTACTAATGTTTTTGAGGTAAATTTTGAATCAGCAATAACACTTCCCAATGACCCAATGCCATTGGCGAGTTTAACTGAGTATTTGACACTATACACATTCTTCTTAAGAGGTACACGATCTTTGGGCTTTGTCCCATTGTTTTTGAAACGGGTATTGAACTGAAAACAATGTTTATCAATGTCCTGATGCCATTAGTGAGTTTTGATGAGAATTTGGCACTTGATTCCCAATTCAATGAATGTGAATGCCCGTCAGGTTTCATTACCAAGGGTTTAAGGCTTTGAGGCCTTAATTTTGAGAGCTTGTTGCCATTAACTTCATAACAAACTTTAGACCCATGGGAGTGGCTGCTTGCAAATATTTTGGCGCAAGTTTCCTCAGTTTGCCTTACTAATTTGGCGGAGGCAATTGCGGGGTCAGGTAATGGGATTTTCAAGAGGAGAGTGGTTACCCATCGCTCATCTATCTTATGGGCGAGATTGCCATGTTGGAAAAGAGGTACCACTGCCCTTTTTGGATACTATTTTGTAGGGAATGGGAACACCGCTTAGTCTAGGCAAAGGAAAGCTCTCCTGGGCTTACATTACCCTTCTCTTTTGCCAAAAGTTGGCGCCACCACTGGTGGAACTGAGTGAGAGCCACATTTTTGTGAGCTTTAGGCAATATGATTGCCATCAAAGTAGCGATCTTTGGGGGATGATGGGGAGCTTCTAGGTGAGTGGCGTGGAAAGCACCAACCAGCTCCAAACAGTTTGTATATTCTTGGTCCCTGAACCAACTGTTCTTGTAGGTCAGGTAGCCTTTTTAAGCAACGAATATTGAACAGACTGCCAAGATTTGCGGAAAGCCAGGATTCCCTCCACTTCAGCCTCCTCCACACCCTTGATCACAAGAGTTTCTGGATTTGAGGGTACTGACCCCTTAAATGGGGACAGATGAGACACATGGAAGACTGGGTGTTGCTTCCAGTGAGGAGGCAATCTAAAATGGAAAGCGTTATTACCAAAATCTTCTTCCACCAAGTGGGAGCCTGAGCGTTTGCTTTCAAACTTACACGATGGCACCTGTTAACTTTTTAGTAATATGGATTAGATCCGCCGAGATGATTGCACAGTATATTTATCAATGAGCAACAGAACGGAAGATATGCAGATCGCTGATCCTTAATAAAAACTGATAGAACAAGATATGGAGCAATCGCCCCAATTGACACTTTTATTATACTATAAAAATGCAGTACCTATCTGCAGACTATTAATAAACCTCTTCTTCTTAATCTTCCGCTCAACTCTTGTCTTGGTATTCTTGGTCATTTCCACCCTTCTGCTTAGTAATCTCCTATTTGTTCCATTTTAGAATATTTTTACCTATCTCAAGGTTTTGGCGGAATTACCTCAATTAGCCAAACTATTGGTACTACAATCAAATTTGCTTCACATCAATATAATTTCCACTCAATCTCAAGGCTCACCTTGACTCTAATTTATGATCCGCTGGAAAATAGCTTATCAGCCAGTCAAATCGATTTCTTGACATTACCCCCTTTGACTGGATGATAAGCTCCTAGTGCTTGTATTCTCGAAGGAACTTTTCATGAACTTGATTGATAATCTAACCACCCGCAGGTTCCTTAATGGTGTAGTCATTGATATCAGTCTTCTTGATTATTTAAAGTGGCTCAGTCCAAATGTTAGTATGCTTGTTCTTCCGTTCAAATACATGTTGGTTGTGGAACAAGACATGATCCTACTGCGAACTGTGGAAGTCAACTACGTCTACTCTGGTTAGCCGCCTGATCATACATCTTCTTAGATAAGCTGGTGGACTATGCTTCCATTTGTAGTTTGATCAGTGTCTCTATTAGATTGTCAAAATAACGCTGTGGTTCCACGCCTTTATCTTCCACATATGAGTAAAGAAGGGCAGGTAAAGCTGGATGTCAACCATAGAGAAGTTGAAAAGGACTCTTGCTAGTGGACGAGTGGTAGCTGATATTATATGCAAAGACAATGTGGGTAGGAGGGTACTTTATTCAGAGGGTCAAATTTTTCAAAAGCTTGCGGAGTATGTTTACCAATGTCCCATTGACTCGTTCCACCATTTCATTGGATTTCAGATGGTAGGGTGTAGTTAAGACCCCACGGATTACCATCAGATTTGTTCAACTTAGGCAGAATATGCTAAGTGAAATTAGTTCCATTATCTGTTAGGATGAACTGCGGACAGTCATGTTGCTGTATGACACATTCCATAATAAACTTGGTTGTGGTGACCTCCCCCAAATCATTAATCGCTCTGACTTCCACCCATCTCTTCAGATGATCAATTGTCATGATTGTGTACTTAGCTCAGTTTGCGCCAGTTGGCAAAGGCCCCATCACATCAAGAGAAATGGTATGCTATGTGAACTGGGGCTTAAACATCTGGTATGTGATCTTCTTGTGGAAAGGTTTCTCCACTTGGCTCTGATGGCAACAGCTAACTGTCTCCAGCACGTCATAATGCATGCTCTCCCAATAGTAGTGGGGTTGCATGAGCTACAACGTTTCCTGCAACCCACCATGCCCTAACGCCTGATGTGCATCAAAGATAATTTCTGTCCTAGCAGAGGTTTTAAGAAACTCAGCGTCAATTCCCCAATCCGCTTATATAGTACCCCATTGCATAAGAAGGTATACTGTCTGAGCCCATCTAGCAATTTGATCACTTGTGGTGGCTCATCGTAGTATTTGCCCACCAACATCTTCTCATACATGATGTCAGCTAAATCTACCATAATGGCGACTGTTGGTAGCTGTGAAAGACAGTCTGTATTTTAGTGTTTCACTCCTGACTGGTGTACAATCTTAAAAGCATACGCTTGGAGCTTTAATGCCCATCGCACAAGCCATCCCCCAAGTCTACAGAGATTTTGCATCCAGAGCAAGGATGCATAATCCGTTACCACTTGGAATTTCAGTCTGTTAAGGTATACTTGAAACAGTTTATATGCATATATCACTGCAAAGCACTTTTTCTCAGTCACAGTGTAATTCCGTTCATGACAGTTTAAGCTTTGGCTATAAAATGTTACAGGGTGCTCTACAACATCATCATCCTTCTGAGAAAATACTGCCCCTATGGCGGAAAGTGATGCATCCTTTTTTACTATGAATTGTTTAAAAAGTTGAGATATTTAAAAATGGGTGCGCTTTCAATAAGGGTTTGTAAGACATAAAAAGCTTGCTGAAATTTTTCAGTCCATTCAAAGGTGGCATTCTTCAATATCTCAAAAAGCGGTGCCCATTACAACTGAAGATAGGAATTAACCGCCGGTAGTAACTGACCAACCCAAAAACTCTTGCGATTCATTTATTGCCTGGCCAGGTCGACTTACCTATAGCTTCCACATTCGCCAGCTGTGGTTTAAGCCCTTTTGAGTCCACCTTGAACCCAAGGTATTCCAATTGCTCTTTGATAAAAATGACACTTCTGGAGCTTAATTTTGATATTTTCATCAACAAGTCATCATAACACATGTTCCAAGTGGTCAAGATGCTCTGTGAACGTTTGCAAGAACACATTGATATATTTGGGGTAAACTAAAACACAGGATAGCTTCAAATCACCCAAGATCATATCCTTAATACGCTGGAACGTAGCCGGGCGTTGTGCAAACCAAGTGGCATCTGTGTAGGCTGGAACAACCCCTTTGAGGTAATCATAGCGCATTTCTCAGTCTGACGCTAGCAATTCTATCTACCAGTACCTCAATATCAAATCCATGGCAGATTAGTAATTAGCCCCTCCAAGTTGATCTAATACATTGTCAATCCATAAAAGGGGGTAGGTTTCTTTCTTCATAACACTATTGAGTTTTCAATATTCAATGACCACCCAGATGTTGACATTTTTTTACTTAACAATAAGCATCAGCGATTCCCACAGGCTCTAGATGGCTGTAACATCCCTTGTTCAATAAATTTGTCTACCTCATTGGAGAAAACCTCTTCTGCCACTTTTGAGCACCGAATAGGCTGTGAACAAATGGGAGGGTGATCTACCGTGTCTACCTGATGCACCAACTCTTGTGTGCACACCAAATCGTGGTCATCAGAAGTAAAGAAAATTTCGTTATTTTTCAGATAAGGCCATCACCCTATCTTTCTGTTTCTCTGATAATCTAGCTAGAGCTTCCAGCGGAACCACTGACATTATGCTAAATGGGGAATTTACTGTTAGGCTAAGGTCCTCCTACAATCCAAAGTCATGAATATGTTGAATCTTATCAATAGGGCCAAGTGTAAATAAGTCACCACTTGGTGCCTTTGGACCGTCATAGCCTCCTTCTAAGGGTTTGCTATCAGCACCTTCACTTCCTCCTGCCATGGTAACAATAACCCAGGGGCCACATGAGGTTCAAGCCAGGATTTCTGGTAGGGCCCCATAATCTCCCATTATAAACTTTCTGGTATGTCAACTTCAAGCTCTATCCTTAATATGACCTGATGCCCAGATGTTATGCTTACAGTGCTCTCAGCTCATAGCGGAATACTTTTGTACTCGTTGATCTGGTTGGGGAGGGCTCTGGTCCTCCATAATCATCTGCCAATATTGGACAGGAATCATCCCATAATATATGCCAAGTTGATCTGGTTAAGTGGACTATTTCCTTTGGGACTCTGCTAGAGGTAAAGTAAATGGAGATCTGTTATATCAAGATACTAATGGTTTCTTCCACCATATTGACCATGGCTCCAAATCGCCACATGAACACAGCTCCGATCAACAGAGTGTAATTATTATTTGGCGGAACCACCGCTGGAGCAGAAGCTCTAACTGAACCAAATATCAGAGGTACCGCGCTGTAAGCTCCTTCAGACACAATGCTCTGTGCCCTCGTGGTCCCATACACTACTCTGTGTTCCACATCAGGCTTCATCGAAAGCTTAGCCATGAGCTTGGTGGAGATTATATTAACTGGGGCACCAGTATCTATAATAGCTTGGATTTTTGTGTTCTGAACAAAAGTATCACAGTAGGTACACTCCAAATAAGAAGAACCATTGGTGTTTATTACATTAATGTCCAAGGGCTTTTTGTTATCAAGAAAAGTGGCTATATCCATACTGAAATGATTATAGTCCTGGGCAATTATTTCTACTGGAATGGCTACATTAACCCCCACTAGGGAGGCGACGTCCATTGAGGGTACTACATCACGCATGTCATTTGTTCAAGGATTTATCAAGCATATGGCTTTTTCACATTGTGGCAGAACTTTGAGCCTAGAGGGTGATAGTCGCTCTCTTGAATGGGGGCTAAGGCATTGGCGAAAGTTGTTGGTTAATAAGTCATAAGGTTGGGTAACAGGGCCAACGAAAAGATACTCATGGGAATTGTCAGGGAAAGATAAATTTAAATTAGCGGAGGTAGAGCGTCCCATCTCTACTCCACTTGAGCTTTTCCTTGCTTGATCAAAAGAAATGGTACTGCGTGAATGTGATGATTGCCTAAGCAGTTAGCTGCATAATGGCCTTTTCATCAGCATGAGAAACAAGCATTCACAAATGGCTCCCATCTATAGTTTATGCCTGAAGGTCCAGGTCAAAAGTTATTTGAAGCATTAGAACTAGGCTGGGGATGGGGCGGCTGAGCGTAAGGAGGGCGGAAAGGATCTGCCAACATATTGGGTAGACAAAATTACCCAACAGATTATAAATGGGACGTTGTGGACCATATCTTAATGAGGATGCAGCGGCGAAAGCAGGGGCCTTCCGCTCCATATTGGGAGCACTGAACGTGGTAGAGAGACGACATAAAGTGTTAACAGTTCAAAGAAGCCCCGCATCTTCATTCAGTATGTGAGTCATAGCATTATGCAGTTCACAATATGGTTTGACTGCCGCCATCATGGCTGTGCCTAATCTTTGTTGGTTAAGATATTGGCTCGCACTAATAAAAGAGAGCTTCAATCATGAATCGCTCTGTAAACTCCATCAGTGACTCATTCTTGTGAAACTGTATTGACAATTTTTTCCTTGCGCTGCACCATCTTTGTGCGCGCCCAAACGAATGTTGCAAAGACTATTTCGCCTCTTGATATGATACAAACTAATTTGAGGGTAACAGGTAACTTGGTTGGCACTCTCAACATGCAGAGCGGATAGCAACTGTTTCACTTTCTGCCAATCTGATGCCCCTTCCACGGTGAATTTGAACCATTAAGATATCTGTGCATGTTCCCATCATGACGGAAAGGCAATAACTTCTTGATCCAAACAAAATCATCTAGCTCTGGGCTCCAGGCATAAGGAACAGACATAATTAGTTCATAATGGCAAAGGGGACATCCCCTTGTGGACTAGAATAGGGTCACTTAAATGGATGCGAATTTAACAAAGTGTACCAGGAAGAAGTTGGATTGCAGGGAGAAATTTCTGCGACCCTGGGGGTTACTCAATGGCCAAAATATACCATTTTTCTCCAGATTCGCCTCTGACTGCACCCTTTCCCCCTTACCAGTCTGTACAATAAAATGTTCATCAATTATTCGTTCTTCTTTGACCAAATAACACTTACACAAACCGTCTTGCACCCCCTGTTGAAGCGCTTCAAACTTTTTTTTAAATTGTGGTGAAATTCCCACTCATAGTACAGTTTATGCTCCATTGCCTGGAGCTGTGAGAGGACATCCTCCAATGTGCACTGCATTGTCGCATTCTGCCATCCAGTGTTAAACGCTTGTTGGTTCACTTCATCCACTTGAATAATTAGAACAGCTTATTCCCACACCAGATCCTCATTGGCTCATTAAAAGGTTATTCAAGTGCACCCACATATTAGCATACTTCACCATCTCAATTAACAGAAGAGTAATGGATTCGCCCCAAGTCACCTGACTGGCACTCTCCAACTGATTAATCTGACCCAGCAACTGGCTGTATTCCGAGGATGTCAAAAAGAGCTAGACTTAAGGTCAGCCATCCACCAGTTGCTCCACTCAACACGAAATTGAATATATTTGACTTCCACGAAATCAGCATGATCAGTCATCCTCCACTCTGTCAGGGTAGTCCGGATCCTAATCCAAGCTATTACTGTTTCAATCCCTTCGTCCCATTCCTCCATGTCCATGATAAAGCGCTTTGTGTTACTACTCAACGTAGTGACATCCCAAATTCATTCAGCTAAAAGCCCACGCCGGTCTAACAATTCTCCTATTACTCAGGGTAACTCAGGATACAACTGTAAAACTAATTCTTCCAAGAAATGGTGGATGTCCATGACACAACTATCCACATGCACTAGCGCCTCCTGGATCTCTGAGAGGGAGTGGTTGAGGCAGTCAAGTAAAAGGCAAGTGTCATTATTCTGCATTTGCACAAACTACATGACGTCCCCAATATTAATGTTATGTCAGGCTAACACACTCAGTAGTTGGCGGATCAAAGGCTGAATGTGCGCAATCAAGTATTCCTCAGCTCCATGTGTGCTGTTTCAGTGAAACATCCCCATAGTGGTAGTGTTGAGGTAAGACATATACAACGTGTAATGGGATCCTTG
The DNA here is from genome assembly GCA_022478985.1 of Massospora cicadina. Taxonomy (NCBI): domain Eukaryota; kingdom Fungi; phylum Entomophthoromycota; class Entomophthoromycetes; order Entomophthorales; family Entomophthoraceae; genus Massospora; species Massospora cicadina. The sequence continues at coordinate 84,219 of JAKSZP010004244.1, read as the reverse complement.
GTCCCATTGGTTATAAAATAAACTCAGCGCATGTTCCCCCACATCACCTTCATAAAGGCGGTAACATCGCAATAGCCAAACCTTAATACCCCACTTTTGCTGAAGGTCACGTTTGTGGACCTTCTCTGTTGATCTGACGCTAATGTGGGACAAGTGCCTAACTGCAATTCTTCATAGTATCCGTATCCCCTGTCTCCATCACCATGAATAGTGCCAGTTCTTTGTTGGATGGCTCCATTTTTTCCACAGCATATTGGTCATAAAATCTTATTAGATTTTAGCGTAAAGAGTGAGGGCTTGCCATGATGCCATAGTGCCACTATATGCTACAGTTAACCAGTGGCACCCTATAGTGAGCACCACTGTAAAGTTTTCAGTGATATGTGTTAATTCCAAATGAGCTGGTTTCACAGGATATTTACCACTGAGCAACGGAACGGACACTATGAAGATTGGCAATCTTTGATAAAAACTCATACATATAAATATGGCTCAATTGCCCCAATCAACAACTTTATTATAATATAAAAATGCAGAATCTATCTGTGGACTACTAAAAAGCCTCTTCTTTTCAATCCTCTGCTCAACTCTTATCATGGTATTATTGGTCAATTCAACCCTTCACTTAGTAATCTCCTACTTGTTCCATTTTAGGAGTTTTTGTCTATCTCAAAGTTTTGGTGGAATCCCCTTGATTTGCCAAACTATCAATACCATGATCAATTTGCTTCATATCACTATAATTTCAGCTCAAGCTTGAGGCTCACCCTAACTTTACTTTATAATTCGTCAGGAATATATAGCTTATTGCCCATTCATATCAATTCCTTGAAAGCACCTGAATCTGCAAATGGCGCATATCAAACATAACTTTAAGACCACCTCTATTACATGTGCCAGGAGCTGCTTCCAATCTGTGAACTTGTAGTCACTTATAGCCTTAGTTAGATGCTCCCTAACAAAGGACTATGTGGCCCAAATATGCTTGGCATGGTCAGTGGCAGCTGATACCTCTTGGCAAAGGCACGGACCAACTGAAAATGAGGGATTGTACCTCAAGGTTGCTTTGTATGGGGAAAACCCAGTGGAAACATGTGTTCCATTATTATATGCAAACTGAGCGAGAGGGAGGTAATCAGCCCAGATATCCAGAGTGGCTGAAGCATAGCACTGCAGGTACTATTCCTTTTTTTAGTACTAGATAGTAACTGCAGGTACTATTCCCAGACCTTATTAACCCATTTGTTTTGTCATTTGGATTAGGGGTAATATGCAGTGGAATGAAAGGGCGTAAGTTTCAAGATTAACAAAAGCTCATTCCAAAATCTTGCTTTGTAAACTGGGGACCATGGGCATTGACAATCTCCTGTGAGAGACTGAGCATAGAGAACACATGGCACCAATAGACAGGAAGTTTCCTCAGAATAAATAGCGAAAGAGCATGGGATGAGCAGGGAAATTTTTAAAGCAATCAGCCACCACCAGCACCGCTGTAAACCCATTGGAATTGGGAAGTTCCACAATAAAATCCACGGACACCAAAGTCTATGGACCCTCTGCCTGTTGTAAAGGGTGAAGGAGACCATTTCTTCCAGACTGGTCTGACTTGCCCATGCACAAGTAACACAGTCTGCAATCCAGGCTGGAACATCCTTTGACAAACCTGCCCAATTATAGGTCCGCTTGATCAAGTTGATACACTTCTTATTTCAAGGGTTCTCAGTGGCAGGAGGGTCATGATGAGACTGAATCACTTTGACTCAAAGGAGGAGAGGGGCCAAACATGTGACTAAAATTGAATGAGGCCCTTGGCCAAGGATTATAAGAAATGTTTTAAAGCGTGGAGGGACAACCTCTCCAGAAGATCCACACCTTCTAGACATGCCGTTTGTGCTGCTAAAACCCAAGAAATTAGAGGCGCATCCAGAGATAAGTCCACTGCCAAAACTAAGGGAGTTACAATGGATAATATTTTGGTGGGAAGAATTAATGTGACCAGATCTGCCTCATCTGAGTCTACAGGACAATGTGCAGGGTTACAAATTGGAAGTCAAGAAGGACATTCAACGCTCCTTCTACAAAATCATAATTGATGTTAAAGCTACAAAATTCTAGGTAGGTTCAGGCCTGCCAGTGCCAATTTCTGTGGCTTGCGGAAATAAAGAAGGGCTTGTGGTCCATGCACACTTTTAACTCATGCTGAGAGCTTTGCAAGAGATACCGCCAATGGATCAAGGACCATGCTACGGCTGCCAGCTCCTTATTGTAGATGGCCCAGGACTGTTCAGTGAGAGAGAACTTGTGGGAAAAGTAGGTGACAGGATGTTCCAACCCATCGGGATCCTGAAGCAAGACAGCCCCAACTTCAACGTATAATACATCACATGTTATAAATAGGGTTTACAGGGGTCTGCATGTTTTAGGATGGGGGGTGACAAGAATGCTTCTTTAATCGACTCAAATGCCTGCTGGCACTTGAACGTCCAACAAAAGTGGACATTTTTACCCGTGAGCAAGTGAAATGGGTCAGCTAACTGTAATAGGGCAGGGGAAATTTTTTTAAGAAAATGGTAGTAACCAAGAAGCTTCTCAATTGCTTTTGGGTCATCAGAGTTTGCAATTCGTGGATGGCATCCAACTTGTTTGGGGAAATGGCGTACCCATCTTTTAAGATGAGATTTCCCAAGAAGGTAACCTCCTCCCTGTAAAACTTGCATTTTGAAGGCTTAATAAACAGGCCCGCCTTATGTAAAACAGCCACAATTGTCTCCAAGTCCTTCTACATGCTGTTTGGGAGTAGGGGATGTACAAAGATATTGTCAACGTATGTGACCTCGCAGGTAAACTGGAGATCACCCAGCACACTATCATTCATCTTTGGAATGTGGCTGGCGCATTCTTTAGATTGAAAGGCATCACTCGAAATTGGAAGATGCCCCATTTCATTTAGATTGTGGTAAGCCATTCCTGACCTTCCTTCACCCGAATCTAATTGTAGGCATTATTAAGATTGAGATTTGAGAACACAAGCGATTTGTTATTTGCTTGGCCGATTTTATGTTCTAAAAGAAGTAATAGGGATCGTGGACTGTGATCTTATTAAGGTGACCACAATCCATGCAAAACAAAGGGAACCATCAGCCTTTTTGGCAAAGATGATGGGAGAGGCAACTGGAGAAGTTTCTTTCAACCAACCAACCATTATTAAGCATTTTATCCAACTATGCATTGAGGGAAGCCTCCTCCTCCGCTGTATGAGGGCACAGTGGGTAGTTTATGTTCACTACCTGCACCATTGTCCAGAAACCCAAGTCAAATTCTGTATATGGGGAAGGTGATCCGCCTTCTTAGAATAAAAATACTTTGAAACCCCATCAACGCTTCTGAAAAATCCGATGGGAGGCCCGCAGGGGAGACAAGGGAAGTAATAAAATTATGACATTGAGTTTTAGTAAGAGTATCCAGTAAAGGAAACTCGCCCTCCATCTGACCATTGGAGAATGACAGCATATTTGACTCAAAGTAAATCCTTACATGCTGCCTATGCCATGAGCAAAAACCCAAAATTACTTGTAACATGAGGGTAGGCATTGCTGAAAAACAAATTGCAAAAACGAAACTGATAAAATGAGAAAGGTACTAGGTGCTGTACTTTGTATGATGGCTGGGAGGCCAACTATGCAACCATCACTGCAGGACCCAAGTCCAGGTCAAGATCAAGCTGGTGGGCCAACTCTAGGCTCATAAAGTTACCCGTTGCTCCAGTGTTAACCAAGGCCTCAAAAGACATCTGGTGTGATCTGATACTAATATTTATTAGAAATAAAGTAGGCGGAATTCTATTTATTAGCAGTTACGGTCATTTCTACTGACACTAAAGATAAAGAAAGAAAATCATGGGGAAGATCAGGCTCTTTTATGGGATCAAAGTTAGGGAGTGTAATGAGTTGAGATCCATCTTCCTCAGACTGAACTTCCATTGACTTACCAACAGGTGAACCATGTTGAACTAACTCAGGTGCAAATGAAGAATCTGACCCTGGGACCAATATGGAAACTTATTTAACAACAGGATTAGGATAGAAGACTCCATCAGCCAACCCATTCATGAAGTTTCCATCTTGAGGGTGGGGGTGATAGCGGAGAGAAGCCTTGATGGAAGTCGTTGCCTGGCAACTTTGATCCTCAGTTTCCATAGGGGTGGACCAAACCTCATGATGAGTGGAGGCAGAATCCAACGTAGATCTGAAAATTGTCTGGAGCATATCTCCAGAAATATCGAGTGCTGGGGCATGCTCACAGAAGGCTGAAAATAAAGAACCCACGCTAGAGGCTTTGGCAATAAGAGAGTGTAATTGAAATAAACGTTCTGAATGTGGCATGGGGCTTCAATGCTACTGATATTTCTGCGTCAAGTGAGGTAGGGTCACCTGACTGAATAGCAGAATAAAGAAGTCCTTGCACCCACTAACGAGCTTCTCCTTTAACCACATTCAAAAGGGCAACACCTTGATAGCATTGGACAATTAAGCGGCATTATTCAAGGCAGGTACGGATTGCATTTGCACCTATGGCAAGAGCGTTGAGGACTTGATTAGCCACATCTTGGGAAGGAACACATGAATTCCATACCTGATAGTGAGATGAGGGAGGAGTAGCGGGTAATGAAGGCATGCTACCATAGAGAAAGTCTTCCAAAGCTATCTAATGCTTTCTCACAAAATCAGTGACTGACCAAACAACCAACAAAAGATAAACTACTGATGGCATGGAACTTTGGTATAGGGGAACTTTGGTAAAGGATAACCACTGCAGCGTATGTCTCTATGAGGAAAGCTGAAATGGCCAGAAAAACTGAATGTCAGTTTTGTCGGGGAGGTTAAATATGAAGTTTAGACTGTCCTGCCAGTTGAGATGCAAAAAGCACCCAGAAGGCAAGCCAGAATGCCAGAGGCATTGCTGCTTAGATGACATTGATTTGTGCGGGAAGATGTATGACAATTGCACGCCAATGGATAGCAAGTGTAAAAAAAACCCAGAAAGAAACCAGGCTTTTGCAACCTCAGACCCAGTGGGTCTTGGTGTGGGGAGTTGTAGAATCAGATTCGGCACCTTGGGAACCTCCATAGAAGGGTTAGGTATGTAAATGGAGATGAGGGGAGGATCCTCGCCTGTAGTGGAGACAGATGGGCCAACAGGATAACAATATTCTTCTGTTGGATGGCCTTTATAATTGGGGTTGAATTCCCAGAAAAGTCTTTCATGATACACCCAGTTGACTGCAGTTGGGACTATAGTTACTATCATGGCTGGTATTGCCCAGCCGAATATGGGGCCTGAGGGGCCACATTGTTAGTGCCATTGGGAGTTCAGCAAGAAAAATTGAAGTTATAAAATATTTGGGACACATAAAAATTTTTATCTTGAATAGTAAATATAGAAAAATACTATCAATTTCCTCAGTGTCTTATGACTTCTTAAATATACAATTAGTTTAGGAATAACTGTTAGATTTTTGTTTGTTGAGATGCTCGCTGGTGCTTTTATCCCCTAAAAATCCAACAAAATTGGGGAATGAAACCACAAAATTTTTTAAAAATGAACACAGAAAACTATAAAGCTGGTGTTCCTTAATATTTACTGGCCCTTGCAGGAGGTAAGAAACAAACCCTCATACAATGTTACGGCTTAGTATTTATCTTCACTTTGGCCTAAAGGGCGTACGCATTGAATTATTATTAGGTTCAAGCCAAATAAGAAAATATAGTCATTTTACCTATTAAAGCTCTCGAATCTTGCCTTGCTTTATTGGAAAGGACAATGGAGGGTCAATATTGGGTATGGCAAGCCTGTGAGGTAATGTTTTAATGAATTTGAGCCAATCACCATGTGAGAAAATATTTGCATCTTTTGGGACCCCTTCTAACCCTATAAAAGGGTCTGGTCTTGGCGGTGTGGCTTGAATGAGATTAGTGGGAAGGTGGGAAGGGAGCTTGGATGAGCTCCCTTGATTCTGCTGATGAGTCAGAATATTTAGGCTACCTTTACTTAAACCATTTGGCCAAGTTTTAGTAATGCTTATGGAATTATTGCCTAATTTGAAGAATTCCACTGAGAATTGGCCAGGATCCTTTGGACGATTTTAAAATCATCTTTTCCAAAAATGCTCTTTTAACAATATTAAACTTGAAATTGTCTGACAATAACTTATCAATGCATGAGATCAGGGCATGAAATATTTAATCTAATCCAGTGAGCTCTAAGTGGGAGGGGGAACAAATTCACAACGAACCAACTTCAAAAGAGTCAGCGGTGGGTCAAGTCACTGTCAGTTCAACCTCATATGCCCAAATTGCAGATTCACCACATTTCTGACAATTAGTGCAATGGCGTCTCTCCCAACAGCAATGGGAACGTCTAAGTCGCCCCACATAAGGGCAGTCCCAATGGGTCAGAAATGGGTTTGGGATACTGTAAAAATTTATAGGTTTCTGATTATTCTCAGCTAATAACTCCTATAATTGCATTAACTGCACAGGTTTGTTGTTGTGCAATTCTCCATGTTGTTTCTATAGTGAATTATACTTGTTGATAATAGTATGGAGACTGTTATCCATAGTTGAATTGAAGTACTAGAATTTGGCCCAACGCTTGGCTAGTATTTCCCCTCAAAATACTTATGATGTCTTGAATAAGTATTTGTTCCCTGGTACCACCTAACTTGATCTACGCTCAGATCCCTGTTTAAGGTCTCTCTTTGTTGACACACGGTTAGCAGCAATCCCCAATTTATTTCAGCTTCACTTCTATGGATCCCCACTGAGATCCTTACTCTTTATCCTAAAAAGTCTCCCAATTAGAGCATACAGCAATAATTTCCTTGAGAAAGAATAAAGCCTGAAATGAATTCTGATAAAGTATATTAAGATAATACTCTGGTAAAAGTGGTCTTTTTTATCAGTGAATTCTTTAGGGAGTTTTAGAGGAATTCAGCTTCCAATCCTCAGTTGGAACCTCCCTAATGAAGCGGCAGACATTGTTATTGAATACCCATCCTCATCTCAGCAGCGATGTCTTCCCCATCATGGCTAGGATTTCATCATTAGACAATCTCAAGACCTAAAATGGAAAGAGTCAGAATACGTGTCTCTAACGTTTTACTCTTGATCCCAGCGAACAAATCATACTTGGCAAGCGACCTGCTTAGGTAATGGGACTTGTTACCCATTAAGGCAGGTCTAAAACCAACTGATCAATTTGCTAGTTGCAGGTGGCATCACTCACCTCGAAACTTGATCCTTGATTTCTTAATAGTTTGGTGATGAAACCTGACTGATCCCAATCAGTAAACCTGATAATTGATCAACTATCAAATGTCCTTATTTCATTGGCAACTCTGTCCATTGAGATCTTAAGCATTCATCTGGATTGATCTTGAAAGATCCAACCCAGGATAATAACCTAAAATCCCCCAAACATAGTTACCCTGAAATCAGAGCCAACCAATATCCAATTCATTTCACATCAGGAAATTATCACCTAGCGATCCCTGGTAATCTAGTTGGCTGGGAATATGAGAAAAAATCCCAACACATCCCCCCTCTTGCCTAGATTGCCAGCGGGAAAATGATTTAGGCAGGAGAACACCACTTTGGACACTCAATCAAATACTTCATTTGTTCAAGCAGAGTACAATCAGTAATCAACGCTGCTCAGGATGATCTTTGACATGCAGCTCTCTTCCTCTTCCTCCTCAGTAAAACCTACTCAGAGCGTGGTCCCCACAACCTTCTGTCATACCGGGTGATTGATTTACTCATGTTGACATTAATACTGGGATCTGGTTTCCACCCGTCAGGGCATATGACCCATTGTCATATTCAGGATCCTTGGTCTGGCGTCCTCAATTTTTTGATTTTCTCCTCATGCTTGAAAGGAGATTCTTGAAGTTGATTTTTTTTTGTGGCGCAATTAAACATGCTCATTTATGTTCGCCCTTGTTATTTTCACTTCATAACCTCTTAGCTCATATCATTCTTAATTCTTCTCCGGATAGCTTATTGCATTAATTTTGAGATTAATTTCTCCAAAATTAGAGCTTGATTGATTTCTGTGTGCATAATGTTGACTATCATATAGGTCTGACATCCCCCTCTTGTACAGCTCATATGTCATATTCTGAGTCTTGGTACCAACAGCTGCTCAATAGATTGTCTGATAAAGACCTTCAGCTCTTCCAGATGATAAGTCAATCTGCACACTGGAACCTTTTCTATGGTCCTTCCAGGACTCATACTCCTAGTTAAGTACTAGTAGCCAGCCTTCCGCGGAATTACCAGAAATGGTAACTAATCCTGATGAAACAAGGTTAGCGATTGTCTTGAATGATTCATGACCAATCTTTCCTCTATCATCAATTTCTAAGTTAGATTTTGATACTCTCCTGGATTTGGCTCCATTTGCAAATACACCTCTCATCATTGTTAAACCTCCTGCAATGCCCTCTATTCTCAATCGTTTGTTCCTCGCCAGATTGGATTTGCTTCCAGAGTTTTTTTCCAACATGGACAATATTACAAGCCAGCTGTCTTGGCCACCAATTTAGCCATTGGAAAGAGTGTACGTTTTGAACTCCCCTATTCATAATTAATGGCCCAAGTCACTGAGGCTTTGTACATAGCTCTGAACTCTTCCAATCTTGAAAACATCCTAGATCATAATGTTGCAGCCTATGCTCTTCTTTTCTGGCCAAGTTCTTTTAAGTTAGGCCACGAAGCTTCCAGCCTCTCCCAGCTTCCGTTGCTCATTCTGCTTCAGCTTCTGAGAAGCTCATAGTTGTCACTTGCAGGATGCCATTCGCTCCTTGCATGACTATTATGTTTCTGGTGCATCCCATCAGTATCTACCACTGATGGCTTTGATATGGGGCATGATTTGGCAACCCCCACCTAGTGTCCCTTGCTCAATGCTGGCCCATATGTCTAGTGTTCTCGATAAAGTCCATTAATAAGCACTCAAGACCAATCTTCTGGCTCCAGTGCTATATTGGGATTACTCAGGGTTATTCGCCAACTACCTCTTCTTGTACTGTTGCTTCCCGCCCCACTCTGGGGTATTGCATTTGGCATCTTCTGACATTTTAATTTCTCTTCCCTTAGTCGCTTTCTCACAGGGTTCTGCGTCTGTTAAACAAACTTGATTTTGAGTAGGTCTAGCCCTCACTAGCATCCAATCTCATATATTTTTGACAGGTTATTTACTCCTACTGCAACCCGTCCTCCCTCCCCAAGAGGTGACATAGGCGGAATCATCCCCTAAATCAAGAATAATTAATAAAAAATAAAAATTAAAAAATATATCATTTTTTCTATTCATTTTTTAATAATATTTTTTCTAATAAATTTTATCAAGCTTTTAATTTTTTCCATGGGACTTGACCTAAGGTTCAGCGGTCCATCTTTCTATTTTATTCCCCCAAACTGGATCCTAAGTATACTTAGACTTACCAGTTTTCTATAGTTCAGAGGTCTTACTTTTTAAGACTTAACCATCTAGTTTGGTTCAGAGATCCTTTTTTGGACTTAACCAAATCACTAGGACATAACCAACTTAATGGTTCAGCGGTCCTTTGAACTCTTTTTTATTATTTTTTTCATCAATCCACTGCTTTAAATACTTAGCATGGACTCGATTTACTAACCTTCCATCTAAGATGTTCTTGATGGAGTAAGCATCCATCACCATCTTGGTGATATTTTTTAACGGACCCAACCAAAATGCATCCAATTTGTTTCTTTTTCCAAAACCATGTGTATCACAATATGCAACTATTTCGCCTATTCAGTATTCTGCTAAGGCTGGTCAGTACCTATTGTCCATTATTTTCTCTCAGATCCTTTTCTTCAAAGTAGTATTAGATGTTTACAATTACATTTCGATCAGGATATTAATTAATCAGTTCAGGTGATGTTCAGCACACATCCCTTTGTTAGTTCCACCACCAAATATAAAATTGTTAGCAATGCGGCCTTTCTTACATATAGCAACTCAAACGGCGCTTTTCCTTTGCTGTATAATGACTGATATTGTAGGCAAATGTCATTGAACTCAGGTACACTCCCCATTCAGAAATTCTTCCTGTGACCATCTTCCCCAGCGTCACAGCTAGCATCCCATTGACTCGTTCTATCAGTAAGTTCATCTCTGGCTGGTAGGGTACAGACATGACTCCTCAGATCCCCATTATTTCATTTAATCGCAGGATCACAAGAGACATGAAATTAGTCCCATTATTGCTCAGTAGGACCTGCAGGCATCCATATCAGTATACTACTTGATCTATGATGAACTTCATAGTGCTGGTAGCATCTACTTTTTCCAGGGCCTTTGTCTCAACCCATCTCGTCAGATGATTGATCACAACTATTATGTACTTGACTCCACCTTTGCTTATCATCAGCTGTCCCATCACGTTGATGGACACTATATGCCAAGCAAATCCAGGGGGACCAGTCAGTATCCAGCAATATTCTATTTGGCTTGTGCAACTGGCAATCCACACAGCAAGCCAGATAGTCTGTGAAACAATAGTTGATTGACTCCCTTTAGTACTGGTGAATATGGTTGGTTGTTTTTCTCAGGCCTCTGTTCCTGACAACCTCATGAGCAGCTTGAATGATAGCCTCTAATTCCAACATCTTTGGGAATAGTAATTACTTCCCATTGATCATCTTGAAAACTTGTCCATCCATAGTCTTGGTGTTTTCAATCACTTTTTGAAGAGCACCTTGGATTTCTCAAGGCTTGTTCCTGATTTCTCCATTGACCATTCTCTGGAACAGCTCATCCGCCTGCTGGTATACCACCTGGACCAGTGGTAACTGTGATAAGCCATCCACATTATGATAAGAAGCCTTCACTCAGTGGACAATCTCATAATCATAAGCCTGTAACTTCAGTGCCCATTGGGCCAGTTGTCCTTTTGGTTCTTGTAAATTGTGAAGCCAACGCAACAAGGAGTGGTCCGTCACCAATTTGAAGTGCTTTCCATGGATGTACACCCAAAACTGTTTACAGGCGTAAATGACTGCAAGGCATTCTTGCTCAGTTACGGTGCTGTTCCTCTTAGTGGCTGAGAGTGTCCAGCTCAAATATGCTGCCAGATGTTTGCCCCCAAGTTCATCTATTTGGCTCAATATGGCGCTGATCGCCATCAACAAAGCATCAGTTTGCATAACAAATTCTTGATCAAAATTCGGATATTTCAAAAATCAGAGAATTTATCAAGTACTGATGTACCTCAACAAAAGTTTCTGTGCTTTTTCATTTTATACGAATTATTTCTTTGGATCCTTCAACAGATGGAATAGGGACTTGGAGATTATGTAAAAATCATGAATAAATCTTCTATAGTATCTGACCATTCCAAGGAATACGTGGATGTCTTAGACACTCTTTGGTACAGCCATTCATTCTATGGCTTTGATCTTCTGGGCTTGTGGTGCAGTCCACTAGAGATGATCACGAATCCCAGGTATTCCAACTCTTTCATGAAGAAGTGACACTTCCTTGGCTTAATCTTCAGGTTGGCCGCGGACAATCACTTGAACACTTTCTCCAAGCGGTGAAAATGGTCAGTAAACGTCCTACTGAACACATTTAGATCGTCCAAGTACATCAGGACTCATGACAGCTTCAAGTCATTTAGTATAGCGTCCATGGCCCTCTGTAACGTCTCAGGCGCATTGCACAGACCCTGGGGCATCCTTGTTAGTTGATATAGCCCCTGTGTGTTGATAGTCGCGCATTTTTCTTGGTCTTCTCTTGGCAAATCAATTTGCTACTATTCTGTTATTAGATCCATTGTGGAGAAATACCTCTCTTCTCCCAATCAATATAGCGCATCATCAATTCTTGGTAGTGAATATGAATCCTTCTTTGTAATCTTGTTCAGCTTCCAATAATCGATCACCACCCAATTAGAGCCATCCTTCTTCTTTATGATAAAAATCAGACTTGCCCAGGGACTTAATGATGGAACTAGAAGCCCATGCTTCACTAGTTTGCTGATTTCTTCCCCCACTACCACTTTGACCGCCTTTGACTGTCAAATCAGTCTGAACTAATTGGCAAACTTTCCCCATTATTGACCTTGTGGCTCACATCTCTAATGAACCCCTAAGTGTGGTCGTCCTGGGTGAATACTTCCCAATATTTTTGAAAAATTTGAGCACCTCCTCTTCCTGTCCTTCTGTCAATTCAGCAGGCTACTCTCAACCATCCAATATATTAATACTCTTGGTTACCATGGCCAGTAATCCCATTTCATTGAGGGTCCCCAAATCATGGAATTTTCTCAGTTCAGCCATCAGGATTAGGTGAACAAATGCGAAGATCTGACTCTTCTCAATCTTCATTGGTTTTTGCTTAAATTCGCCAAGAGAACTTAAATTCTCCATGGCCAAGAATTATTATTTCAGGAGCCACCCAATGCTTTACTATTGACTTCTCCCAGGGCTTTCAACCTCCCCATACAGCAGCTCCGGTATCTCTAATGCCACCCCCATTTCAACTATTATTTGTGATCCTGGAAGTATGGTTTTCCATTCTTGATCCTCAGTGGAATTCCCCAATTTTCTAGGATTTCCATCAGCATCCCTCATCGCTTCCAGCCAACTAGTTGGTATTGAATCAGGACAATACCATCATTGTATATCATGTTGATAAAGATATTTCTCCTACTCAGTGAAGCTTCCCCATCCTTTTGATAGACCAATGGTAACGTTTGACCCAATATGGTCAACATATTATCCTCAAAGTTACATTAGCTCCATACTTTAATAGAATTTCCGTCTCAATCAGAATGTTGTAGTTTTGGTTGGCTAAAACTATTGCTGGAGCAGACACCCTCAAGGATCCTAAAAAGTGGTAGAATGCTATACACTTCACATGAGATGGTGGTATTCGTCCCAGCTATCCCATACTCATTCTTGTTTCAAGTCAGGTGAGATCTTCATCCTTTTCACCAACTTGGTCAAGATAATATTAATGGGCGCTTTGCTGTCAGCAATCGCCCTCAACCATCTTGATTCATTAGTATATCTATATACATACACTTAGAGTATTGTAAGATAGTATCTATTGAGTTTATAGCGGCATTTTTAACTGAATTGAGGGTGTGATTTATTAGTGTCAATAAATCAGGAAAAGAATCCTTGATCATGCTGAGGGGGATTGACAGGTTTGCCTCATCTAATCGAACTTCAGTCAATTCTTCAGGATTAACTGCAGCTCAAATCTTGTCTACTAGTTGTTGGGTGTACGGCCAAGCAACTTCTTTGCTTATCTCAGGGTCAATCCCCTTCTCCCTAGATCTTGTTACTGCGTTCATATCCAAATTGACTACTTGATACAACTGATCCTGCACGCCTTCATCCACAAACAGATCACTGATGTCAATTTCATTGTGCATAATATTGGGAGGAACAGGCTTCTCCGCAGCTCAAGACTGTTCCCCATCTAGGCCACAGGCCCTTTTCCAGTCTCCTTTGCAGGTGCAGATTCTTTCACTTGGACCACATTAATTTGATATTTGGGTTTCTTGCAGTGCACAGCAAAATGTCCCTTTCCTCCACACTAAAACAGACTTTCTCCATATTATTAATCCGTTTAAAGTCTTCAGGCTTATTTCTCGCACAGTTTAGTTATTCATCTCATTAGCGCTCTCACTCCCCTAAATTGGATCCAAATTTTGTACTGGATTCAATTTGAAACTTCTCTATTCGAGGCATCAAAAGTAACTCCCAAGATTTTCAAATTGTCCAACATCTGAGAGGTGGTAATTCTTGTCACAAACACAGAAGACATTATATGATGCAAATTGCAATAGGGCTGAAGGGCCGCTTGTAGTGCAATTTGAGCATCAAAATCATCCAGCACTTTTGCTTCAACCAGGATTTGCAATTACTGGTAAAAATGACTGGCAAAGCTTGATAAGGATTCATCTTTATGCAATTGGATGACCATAAACTCTTGTTTGTGCTTCGACATGCACATCAGGCTTCTGAATTCCTTCATAATGGCCACTTTGGCCTCTGCATATGACCAGTTGTCACTCTCTAGATGGGACAATACTAGGTAATTGACAATTGATATCAAGGCAATTTATCGCCGTCAATGCCCTTTGATGATTGCCATATCTGTACATTTTCATATTGAACAATTAAAAAATGCAGGGGTGTTATACCGATGGAAAGTTGGCAGTTTTGGTGTCACTTTGAATTTCTCTGAGGTTTCTCTGGCCACCTCTCTTGATTCAGCTACTCAGGTCACTTGGGAGTAGTTTTTGCGTCATCTCCAAAATAGTGATAAAAGTGGGAGGCATGTTTCTTGGGGTAGTCGCCTTTCCAACTAGCATCTAAGGGAGTTCTTTATTTGGCTTTGGTCACTGCATATTGCTCACATTCATATTTGAGAGTCTTCAACTCCTTGACCTGTTTAATTAGACACTTGTATCTGAGCTGAATGCTCTTAAATGAGCGCAATCTGCTTCACACTCCATTTTCAGAAATAAGACTTCTCAAACTAAGTCCCCTTTTTCCTTCTTCGATGATGTTACTTTTCCAAGTGACTTATTTCTGAAACACATAACATTATTCACCCCTTCCTCTATCTTGGCAACTCTTTCCTCCAAGGAAGAGAATTCTTGATGATCCACTGAGTTCAGGGCGTTCTGGTTATGGTTTCTAACTCCGTCCATAATTTCTTATTTTGTATTTATATGACATCACGTTCTAATATCTTCTACTCAACTACACCCTTGTAGTGAGCACCAATTGTTAAAATTTATAGGTTTTCTGATTATTCTCAGCTAATAACACATATAAATGTATTAACTGCACAGGTTTGTCGTTGTGCAATGTTACGCATTGTTTTAGTAGTGAATTATAATTGTTGATAATAGTATGGTCACTATTATCTGTAGTTTAATTGAAGTGCTAGAATTTGGCCCAACGCTTGCTAATATTTCCCCTCAAAATACTTATGATGTCTTAAATAAGGATTTTTCCCTGGTACCGCCTAACTTGACCTATGCTCAGATCCTTGTTTACGGTTTCTCTTTGTTGACACACTGTTGGCAATAATCCCCAATTTAATTCAGCTTCACTTCTCTGGATCTCCCACTCAGATCCTTACTCTTTATCCTAAAAAATCTCCCAATTAGAGCATACAGCAATAATTTTCTTGAGAAAGAATAAAACTTGAAATGGATTATGATAAAGTATATTAAGATAATATTCTGGTAAAAGTGGTCTTTTTTATCAGTGAATTCTTTAGGAAATTTATAGAGGAATTCAGCGTCCAACCATCAGTTGGCACCTCCCTAATGAAACGGCAGCCATTGCCATTGAATTACCCATTCTCATCTCAGCAGCGATGTCTTCCCCATCATGGCTAGGATTCCATTATTAGACATCCTCAAGACCTAAAACGGAGAGAGTTTGAAAATGTGTCCCTAACGTTTTCCTCTCGATCCTAGTGAACCAACCATAGTTGGAAAGCTACCTGCTTAGGTAATGGAACTTGTTACCCATTAAGGCAGGTCAAAAACCAAATGATCAATTTGCTAGTTGCAGGTGGCATCACTCACCTCGCAACTTGATCCTTAGATTCCCAATTGGTTGTTAATGAAACCTGACTGATCCCAATCAGTACACCTGATAGTTGATCAACTATCAAATGCCCCTAATTCGTTGGCAACTCTGCCCATTGAGATCTTAAGCATTCATATGGATTGATCCCTGAAAGATCCAACCCAGGCGAATAACCTAAAATCCCCCAAACAATGTTACACCAAAATTAGATTCAACCAATATCATTCACTTAGCATTAGGAAATTATCACCTAGCAGTCCCTGGTAATCTAGTCAGCTCAATATGGGCAAAAATTTCCAATAGATATCCAACCCACCCGCACCCAGTCACTTTGGCATCTGTTTGGCCAAGTGAGAAGCATATAATGATGATACTAATTTTTAGGGAAGGTTTTGGGCTAGCTTTGACTTCTGATGAAGACCTAAGGCCATCGGCAAGTTCAGCTTAAGAGTTGACATTTGCACAACTGTTTTAGAAGGTCTATGACTGTCTGGCTTTGTTTCCAATGTTTTTGAGGTAAGTTTTGAATTGTTGACAACATTTCCCAATGACCTGATGCTATTATTAAGTTTAACTGAGGATTTGACACTGGGCACATTCTTCTTAGGAGGTACACGCCCAATGGGATTTGTCCCAAGGTTTTTGAAACAGGTTTTGAACTGACAACAACTTTTCTCAATGGCTCAATGCCATTAGCAACTTTCACTGAAAATTTGACACTTAATTCCCCATTTACTAAATGTGCATGACTGTTGGGCTTTATTGCCAAGGTTTAAGGGTTTAAGGCCTTGATTTTGAGGGCACATTGCCATTGACTTCATAAAAACCTTTAGACCCATGGGGGTAGCAGTTTGCAAATATTTTGGAGCATATTTCCTCAATTTGCCATACTAATTTGGCAGAGGCAATTGCGGGGACAGGTAATGAGATTTTCAAGGGGAGAGTGGTTACCCATCGCTCATCTATCTTATGAGCGATATTGCCATGTTGGATAAGAGGTACCACTGCCCTTTTTGGACACTATTTTGTAGGGAATGGAATACCGCTTAGTCTAGGCAAAGGATTTATCTCCTCAACTTACAGTCAACAACACATTGCGCCCTGTGTGAACTATAGGTATATAAATAACATTATGGTTCACAATCACTAACCCTTTCCTCTCAAGGAGACAATTATCAGGGTGTTGGGATTCCATTATGCCCATACTACCCAGCTGATTATATTATAATATAGTTGCTTGCCCACTAAATATGAGATCCTCTAGTGGTTGTAGAAGTTATTGTCTTAGATAATAACTATTGTTTAAGGAAACCCTCTGATAAATTATAGCTAATCTGAAAGGATTTTATCACGTTAAGTTAATTTAGTTTCTCAGAATGATCCACAACAATTTATTTAACAGATGATTGAATTGCCAATAAATTAGTTGGTAATTTAAATCGTAATAGTCAATTGGGGTTTGTCACCAATTGACTAAAATATTTATGTTTAGTTATTGAAGCATCAACAAAGCTTCTGATAGTAACTCTCAGTTTAACCTTTTAGGTAACACGGCCTGCTGTTGAAAGGTAAAGGTCTTATTATCTAAGCAGGTTTCTAGTCTAAATAGGTTACCCGCTGTAGTTAATATGGATATGGGGACACTTTTGTCAATAATCAGAAGAGGTCACAGCTATAGTTAGCTGAGGAAACCAACTAAGGTGATGAAGAAGGTCCTCACGGGGGTGATTTTAGAAAGCTAATCCATCAGCAATGGCTGCCAATTTCCCAGTGTGGCACCAATGGAAGAATTGGGCGCCAGATCCCCTATATAATTCCCTTGGTTTTACTTAAATAAAAAATGTAACAAAAAAATTGAAATTTGTTTTTTATTTAACTGTTTTCTTTTAATAGTAGCTTAGATGATTTTAAAAAATTGTTACTGTATACTATTGGGATTAAGAGTGGAAGAGAAGAGATTTCTCTTATCTATTTATTAGTTGCCAACTCTTGGGGAAAGTTTCTAAGGAAAAGATTCCCTTAGCCAAGTGCTTATCAGTGACTCCACCAGCACTTGCATGAAGAGAGAAAGATCTTCAGCACCAGATTAGCGTTGGACATAATACTCAACTTGGTCTTGAGAAGCTCAACTAGGGAGATAGTATTAATACTATTGCCAACCTATTCAACAATATCAATAATTAAGATCAACGCACATATCAGAATTTGTGAAGTAGACTTAGGAGCTAAGGCAAGCCACCCAGTTATTAGCTTACATTTGGTGCTATTTACTAATGGTAATTGAGTAAATAGCTCCCAAAAATCTACATAAAGGTTATTGCAAAATCTTAATGCTTTCAAAACTTGATCTCATTATTACGTCCAACCAGATCTGGGTGTGGGAGAGCATTATTGGCTAAGGCGATTTGTACCTGAAGCGGAATCTTCTAGTTACGCGCAATTCCCTTTGGCTTTAGAAATTCCCTGACCACATTCCAGCAGATGATTGATGATGTGATTGGTGACTTTTGGTTCCCCTGTGTGGTGGCATATAATGACGATATCCTTATGCATTCTGCCACTTCCAAGCAGCATGAGAAAAAACCAGGAGGTGGTTGTGGATGCTTTGCACAAGGCCAACCTAGATGTAAAACTTTCTAAGTGTGAGACTCTCATGGAGGAGATTACCTTTCTAGGTAACTTGATCCTGAAAAATGGATACGAAATTCTGCCCAGCAAGCTCAAGTCAATCGTCACTTGGCTCACCCTACAATCAAAAGAAGTTGTGGATTTTCTTTGGTATGATCATACTTATAAAAAATTTCCCTCAACCTCTCAGCTGGCCCCATTGAATCCCTTGATGGGGAAGAATGTTTCATTTCAATGGTAAAAAGAAGTGCCAACAGGCGTTTGACGCCATCAAGGAGGTGTTTATGGCACCACTGGTTGTCTGTTGTTCTTTCCAAAAAGCCCTTTACTTTAGTGTGCAACGCCTCATCAACAACAATGGGGGAAATTCTGCTTCAAACGCACAATGGGTTGAACATCTGGTCACATAATATTTTCACAAAATCAATTCAATTTAAACAGTCCTGGGCCATTTATGATAAGGAGTTAGCTGTTGTAGCATGAACGCTTACTCATTGGCGGTATCTTCTGCAGGCCGCACCACATGAGGTGATTGTGCGGGTGGATCATCTGGCCCTGATGTACTTCTGAAAGCATCAGAAATTGGCACACCGGCAGGCTCATATGTTTCATGACCTGTCCAGATTTAATTTTAAGTATGAGTTTGTGAAGAGGTTTAAATATTCTCCCTGGCCTGCTGAGATGCAACACTTCCCTGAGTCCAACAGAGGAGGAGATTCAAGAGTTGAAAATGGTGATCCCTTCCACCCAGATTCTCATAAATTTTCCTCCCACAATTTCTAGGCCTGACTGGTGTAAGTCTGCAGGAGCGCCCCCTCTGCTTGGACCAGGTTGTGTTTCCTTTCTCATCCAAGGAGGGCCCATGCATGCCAGCTTCCCCTCTCGTCTACCAGGGCGACCTCGCCCATGTGGTGGATGAGCAGTGGGTAACAGCTACCTTTTGAGGACCCAACCACCTATCCTTAATTTATCTTTAATGAATTGATACTACAAATTAAGGGAATTTGTGCCATGCTATCCAAGAGTCAGAATTCTTATGGGATAAAAGGTTTGAATGAAGTCAAGGGCAACGAGCCTTCAGCATCAGCCCTGAGAGCACCAAGTCATTGGAAACAAGGCCCAATGGGCGTGTAACTTTGATAAAGAAAGAATCTAATGTTGAATCTTCAGAGAGATGCTAATGGCATTGGGTTATCATCAAAAGCTACTAGTTTGGAACCCTCCCCAAAATATCAAAATCCTTATCTAATGAATCCTATTTTGGTCAAAAGGATGCCAAAACGACCAGGTGTGGGTGGATTGGGAGTCCTAAACCCGTTCACAACCTCTTGGGACCGCCCCTACGTGGGGTGGCCTTAGGAGGTTCTCTTTTCCCATCAGGCGAGACACCATTGCACTTATTGACAGAACTGTAGTAAATCTGAAATTCAGACGCCTTTAGATGAACTAACAGCAACTCAGCCTACTGCCAATTAAAGAATTCAAATTAAAATAAAAACGGTTTTTCTTTCCCCCTCACTCAAAGTTTTCCAGGTTAAGTCAAATCTTGAGGGCCCAATCCCGCGCTTTCTTAAGTTATTCCCCAAAGCAATTATCTATTTAAGCATTCATAACACTGAGGAAATGAAGGTTGATTTTCTAATTTTAAATTCAATATAAATTTCCCTGAGCTCAGATTTTAATTAATTATGTTTGAATTTTTTATTTGTTGAACCCCGTGACATCTGTAATGAGTCCCATGGACCTTATATCAACTGGGTTGTCTCAGTCATTTTATTAACTTGGATTATCACCATAGTCACTTAGGACTATCGTGTCAATGCCTTTAGGATTTTCTACCCAGTCTCACAACTCCCTATACCCAGGCCCATTGGCCCTGAGTGCAACAGATTGGTATCTTGCCAGGTTGCTTTTCACATTTGTGGCCTGTTGGCACTCTGTTGATACTCATAGCCCAACATAAAAACATAAATTGAGCTGCAATGTCCCTGAAATTATGGCTCGCCTTTTGGAGGCTTTTGCATACCAGCTGGAAGGTAATTATAAACTTTATATGCCATCTCACTAACAACTGGGCGCCAAATGTGCCGCTGGTATCTTGGGTGCTGGCGGGTCAGACCATCTGCGTGGAGGGGCTGGAGCTGTTTGACTAGTTGGGCGCTGATCCACAAGCATACTCATCACTCAATAATGGACATACAACTTATGTTCTGGGGTTGGGTTTGAGTGCCTCCACAAATTTGGGATGAAGCAACTTTTTCTATTATGATCCCTTGGCAGTGAGTCACCCCTGATCACAAAAATGCCTTGACCTGATTAAGCAAACGCTCAACTGGACGTGCATCAACAAAGAGGTTCCAGCGTGGATAACCAGATGAGTGACATGTGCAGGTGGTAAGTCGTATCAATTGCTTTAAAATGGTTACATGCATCCCCTGCAGCAAGCTCAGGGTACGTGGACCTCAGTATCCACTACATCATTGTTGAGATTCACCATTTCAATGAGTTTGATGTGGCTATAGTGGTCGTGGACTTCTTTGCAAAATTCTCCCTGTTTATAGCTTGCATGTCCGCTAATATCACCAAAGCGATGGCCCAGCTTTTTATCTGCCATGTTTTCTTGATGTTTGGTGTACTCAGAAGGTAGTAAGAGATTAGAGACTACAGTTTATGGCTCAGTTTTGGACCACTATGTTGGCTATCTTGAAGATCCAGCCCTTATGGTCCATGGCGTACCATTCCCCAGTCAGACGGGAAGACAGAGAGGGTCAATCAGATCCTTAAACAGTATTATCACTGCTATGCCTCCTCTGTGCAAGATACCTGGGCCGCTGATCTTTTAAAGGCGCAGTTTATATAAAACCCTGCTAATTAATCAATGGGGTTCTCCCTCTACAAAGCTACCCTGTGGTATAACCCCTCATTCCTCATTTATCCTTGTCCCCGCCCTGAAGTACCTGACGTAGAGAAGCAGCTTTAGAAGATATGTAGGCCCAATCTCTGATTTAGGTGCACCCGATGAAGGTGATAAATGATTACAACCAGTTTGAGGATCACAAACACTTTCCACCCATGAAATTAAGGTGGGTCAAATTTGATGAGAGATATACAACACCTTTAATTGAAGATCCCCTTGTAAAAGTTTGCAAGCAAGCATTTCAGTTTCATGTGGTGAAAAGTATTTAGATAAAAAGGCCTTCTAGTTGGCCCTTCTGCACACTGAAAGCAGCACCCAGTCTTTAATGATTCCCAGTTATCACTGTTTAAAGGGACAGCCCTGATGAACTAAAGAAATTTGTGATTAAGGGCTCAGAAGAAGCAGTGATGGATGCCATTCTGGCATTGCAGTTTAACTTCACCCAGTGCAATACTTGGTGGCTTGGAAGGGCTTTCCTTCTTACAAAAACAGCTAGGCGATTGCCTGCAATTGTGCTAATTACCATGAATTGGTAAAAGTCTTCCACATCGCCCATTTGGATGCTCCCTGGCCCCCTAAGAAGGTTGCCGCTGTCTTAGCAATAAAGTTAACCAAGGAACTTAATATTTTCATGCTGGACCAGGTTCCCGGTTGGGACGCTTCCCCATTCAACAAAGAAAGGGTAATATAAGCCTTGGGGAACTGCGCTTGCAGCGTAATTGGAAGTATTTCCAATTTAGATCCAAGAAGGGGTGCAAGCTAGTGGCCGTCCCTCTCATCACCCTGGGAAATTTGTCCCATGTGGTGGATTAGATATGGTAATTGCGTCCCCCCTAAAAATTGTGACGCCGCCCCCTCCGTTCACCTTCCAAGTGTCAGTATGAAAATTTAGGGGGTGTGTCTGGAAGTAGCAGTGACCATAAGCCATTGCCAGTAAAAAGTTAGTGGTGATTGTCCCAAAAGAGGGTTTTTAACAATTTGAGTTCCACTGGGAAAGACAAGTTAATATCTAGTGAAAATTAATCTTTTGAGTTAGTTTTATCATAGTCTTATCCGCTATTTTTCCCTTCATATCACAAACAAGCCCGACCCAACAGGTATTGGCATAGTAAATACTTTCCCTACCCAATGGAGCTGGTCATATGTGGTCTGGCCGTGGGCACAACCTTCTGTCCGCGGGAAGATTCATCATCATGTCAGGCACAATTGTTGTGAAATGAATGTTCTTGAAATCAAATTTTATGCCAATTTGACTGGGAAGGTCAAATCTGAGTTGGCATTACCAATCATTTAGAATGCCAATCCACTGGGACCAAATTGCAAAATATTCTTGACAGTCGTGCTCTGAGTTCTAGTTCCTCATTCAGCAAGCCCATAGGGCAGTGGTCCCCAAAAGATATCAGTGTTGCTCCTTTTCCCTTATGCCATTATAATTTAAATAAAAAATCTTAAAAATTCAAATTTATTTGTAAAATTAGGGGTTCTGTTGAATATTTAGTAATGATGATTTCCAACATTGGCAATCTCTGGATAATCCTTAATGCTGCCTTAACCTATTCCATCAATATTTTATGGATGACTGTAACTGAGGTATTTTAGCTGGTATTCTAAGTGTTCATTCACCTGGAGCTTCAGACCAATCTTACATATTGTCAGTATGCTCCATGACAGCCAGAGTGGCAACAGATTTCACCCAGTTAATCAACCACCTTATCTTTTTTATTTTTATACTTTTATTTATTTTGTTAATATAAAATAATGATAAGAGAAGAGGTGTAAATAATATCATATAATAGACAGTATAGGTCTCATGCCTATTACAAATTAAACCTACACCAGAGTAGTAGCGGGTTTCCCCAATTAGGCAATCGCCCATCTCTCTTTTTATTTTTATATATTATTCAATCTCATTTAAATATGATAAAAGATTAGGAGGGGAGTATATGATAATGTAACATAGTCAGCATAGGCTTTTAGTTTGTCTGAACTAAACATGCAGCAGAGCGTTATTAGGACATACCCTGTTAGGTTAGCCACCCTTGCGTAGCAAACATATTAAATCCACCGAATCAATCAAATAACACCAAAATGCTTGCTGAAACATTATCAATAAAAATGCTCACCATCTGGATATAAAATAGATACTATATCTAGTTTACTTATGGGGGTTTTAGTTGCGATTAAACTATTAGCTGCTATATATAATTAAAATTCCTAACATAATTGATTTAGGAGATATTAAAGATTTGAATTTGCATATTGATTTAAAGATTTCTATATATTTTTGGTTAGAAATAAAAAGATGGAAAACACTACCTACACTATGTCCTGGGAGTACCCCCTACGCCCCAACTGGGAGTATATCCCTTCAAACTAATAAGTGGAAAAGAAGGCTGCCTTCCTCTCATCAACCAGCACATCTAGTCCATGTTGTAGATGATAGGGGGGTGATAGCCTAAAAATGAAGGGTTTCTTCCTTTTCCCCCATTTTGCATCACCAAGGAGTTGGAAGAGAAGATCAAAGGTTATGTAAAGAGATGGTGGCCAGAGCCCATTGCCAACAGAAAGGCCACAGCTTCTCAACTTGCCAGAAGGCATCCTCCATTAGTTTGGGTTTTGTTAATAATAGTGGTTCTATACTAAATGGAATTGAGTTATCCAAATTGACCTTGATCTATACATTGACCTCTGACTCCCCTCCTTGCTTCCAGGAAAGACAAGCAACCACCATTAGGATCAAGTGTTTTGAATATATTTGATTCAAACTGGGACTGCCATTACCTTACCTATCCTTGGAAGCAACCCACCAGCCATCAAGTAAATCATTGCCAGCTCACTAGGTGGAATCACATCTCCAACTTTAAAAATATCTGTACCAATCCAGACTTTCAGGCTGGATCAGAATTAGTATTGGAAGTGCTTTAGTGTGTCAATCTATTGGAATTAAGAGTGATAGGATTCAAAGAGGTTTATGCACAACTTCTTATTCCTAAAATATATGGCTCTTAAAATAGAAATCCCAACAGGTTTTAATGTCAGTCTATTCCTTTACTTTGTCTTACAATATATAAGAACCTTGAAAAAACAATAAATATATAAATTAATTGAAAGTTAGCTGAACAACTTCTAGGTTACATTGTTTAAAAGTATGTGAAATGACAGAGCTATACTGGCAATTGTACCACGCTTCTGACTACCTTGCTTAAATGTGGGTATCAATATGGGGCCCACTTAGCTTATCTCCCATCCTGGATGCATTGCAGCATTTCAATATTACTATGGCTTTTGAGGATGTCCCCTCTCAGTTTGCTAAATTCTGCGGTACTTAATGGGTTCCTCTCCCTGTGTTATCAGAGATTCTCTCATTATGCGTTCTGTACCTGGGAAACCTCCCTCATTTAAATCTTCTGAAGACACTGTTAATATAATGTGGTTACTTGTGGTAGTGCTGGTAACATTTGTTGTTAGTTGCCATCCCTAAGTTCTTCCTCTTTCAAATAAATATAAAGCCCTGTGGGTGGCTATAAAGTTGTTATTCAGACTTTTGTTTTGGGTGTCTACTCATCCAGACAAGCTGACCAGACTTAGTTATATTAGCTAATGACAATACACCTACTTGAAACTAACACTCAAAAGGCATACATAACAGATTTTGTGTAGTAGATTATAGTCTGGGAGAAGTAATAATTCCTAATATCATTTCCAGAATTGTATATGTTATTATATACATTTATTACTTAATAAAAAGAGATGTTATATATAGAGAGAATATATCTTTATGAAAGGTTTTAAGGTAATTATACAAAAAAAGTATTCTAAGTTGTACTGACCTTAAGAAAATATACCACATCAAGATTTTTTCTAGCCAATACAGGTTTTAACTTGTATTGAACAAAACTGCACTAGGGTGGAAGCAGAATATACTCTTCCAGGCTAACACCCATTTTAGAGAACTATAAACTAAAAAGTTTATCTATCTCAAATTTTAATTTATAAGATTATGTCATTTAGGATATAAATGAGATTTAACCAATAAGTAAAACTTTCGGAAATTTGCAATTCTTTGTAATTAGATTTGAGTTAAAAACCCTTTAACTACTCCTTTATTATTTTTAGTATTAGATGATACCAACCCAAGGGGGGGTTTGATCGATGTCCTACTCCTTTATTTTTTTAGTACTAGATGGTGTCCTACTCCTTCATTCCTAAACTCAAGCTGATATACAAAAAAGTTTATAAAAATATGTTTTTTGGTTTTTTAGATAGTTTTTTATTTTATTTAAGTTTTGATTGCGTTATAATAAAAATTAATAAATATAAATTAAACTGATTTTCATAAAGAAATAATATGCTAGTGCTAAATAATTTATTAATGGAAAAAAATTTTGAACTGAACTTTTATGCCAGATTTCAAGTTTATAGCTTTTATATGCTAAGAGATATTTGTATAGTAAAAGTGAGTTTTTGGATTTTTGCAAGAAAAACTAAAAGTTAAGAAAAACTGAGTGCTTAGAGCTATAGGAATGGAAGTTGGGTGTTGTCATGATTAAATGACATCATAGTGGGGACCAACCCTAAGGATAAGGCTGGGCGACAAGAGGCCAAGAAGGTGAAGCTTCAGGCACTTCCTGACCTCAGGAACACATTAGACCAACGCTGGGTACAAGCAAAGTATGTCCAGGTTGGTATTAGTGAAGTGAAGAACGCCCAGCCCCTTTCATTGGCCCAAGCGTTAAAAAAATGGTATATTTGATTAACAACAATGGCATTATTTGGTTTATTGAGGAACTGGGTTTCAAAAACCATTCCATTTACAAAACTACGCGTTCAGGTCAGATCTAACTTCAATCAATTCTTCAAGTGAAGTCAGTTTCAGTGTATTCTACCAATTTGGATGGTAGTGTTTGCCTATTGGTAAATCAGTTCTTGGGCCCACTTCAGCAAACCTTGAATTACCCCAAAAAAGTTTAAATCTGTTTTCCATGACCAACATTCCTTGTTGGTCGACTTTCCACAATAAACTTCCCCATTTTCCCATTTTTTTATTTAAAATGTTATTTTGGATGATCCTGTGTGTGAACCTCTTCAAGGAGGTCTCTCACTACATTAACCAATCCATCACAAATACAATTAGGTTATCCCCTTGTGCATCGCTGGGTCACCCAGGTTCCCTCCAACCTTGGATGCTTCCCCATTTTTCCCTTGCGCACCATGTCAGTTTTAGTTGGTTATTTACACCAATAATTACCTTCTTTTTCTTGAGTTATTATTGCTCCAGCACCTTCCGCTGGGCTCTAGTAACTCTCATACTAGTGGCTAGTTCCCTGGCGTTGGCCTTGTGCACCGTGCACTACCATGCTGGGAACAGAGGAGTTATAAACACTCTCCTTACATTAGTTGACCAACCACTCAAATTTATGTGCACAAACTTTTTCCATGTGGAACTTTTCTGAGGTGTAAATGGTGGGCGCCAGCTGTGGGCTTTGACTGTGGTCAGCCGCATCAATGTTTCCTCTTTTTCCTGAAAGTTGGAGCAACTCAACATTATTATGGTTGCCTCCTACTGGAAAGTACCCACTTTTTGTGCTTGTACCTGGTGAATATAGTCACTTTGAGGTCCAAAAGTCTTGATTCCCTGACTTTTCACCAAAATTATCAATTTCAATCTAAACTAAAAATTTTTACTTCAACAGGGCACTCAGATGATGCCAACAGACTTAATGCAGATGGGCCTGAGGGTGTTGGCCTTGGATAACATTAGGCATTCCGTTGCTGTTATGGGAATAGAGTTTTTCGCATCTAAAAACGCGTTTTATGACGAAAATCTTATCTAAACCTCTGAGTATTTTCTTAGCTTTTTTCCTGAATGAGAACCCTATTTTAGTATATTAAATAACTCCTGAGAACCCTCGTTTGACCCCTACCATGATCCGTGGCACTCAGGAAGTGGAGAAAGAACTTCATTTTAGATATGATAAAGTATATGCACCTGCAGAAGGCATATGGAGTATGTGGCCTCAGTAGTAAGAGTGGACAACTATCCCTCCCCCTTCTATGATTCCAAAACATACAATGATGGCGTGCTAGAGCCAGAGGAAGAATTTTCTGGTGAAGTGTTAGCGTTTTCTGCACTAAAATAAAGACCATTCATGATATTTTCTACTGACTGCTATTCTGTCCTCCCCTTTAGGTAAATTCAGCACTACTATTCTGGTGATTTTGGAGCCACGGAAAACTTTATGGACCAGACCCTAGCCAAATATCTTGATCTGAGTTACTTGCCAGGTGGTATGGTTAGGGGAGTGGCGTCCCAAGGTATTCCCACTCTGAAGGTCATTGGGACAATGGAATATCTTTTTAGAACTAGGTGGTCGGGACAGTGGACTATCAAGGTGTCAAATACCACTTGTCTGATCACTTCCAAGCTATCAAAAACCTCTTGTACCCTTTCATTTTGGGTGTTGAGTGGTGGCGGAAGTTTGACATTAGAACCAAATTAAACGAAAATCCCTATCCCTAACAGTAAAGAATGGTCGCACACTAGTTGTTCCTTTGTATGAGGCTGATGCTCAGGGCGACTTGCCTCACTAGCCCCACCTTTACACCCTTAGCCTTGCCCCTATGCTGAAGCCCAATGTGGTGGTTCCTCTACCTTCTTGTTTGGAGGGTTTGGAATCTTCCTCTGATGCAGCTTCAGCTGATGCGCTACCTGAGCATTACGAGTATGACTGTGACTTCAAACTCACTGTGGATCTGGTGCGTATTTCTCCCATTTACCCCTTGACCATCCGTTAGGAAGAGACGTTGGATGTGTGGGTGAAGGATCAGTTGGCCAAAGGTGCAGTTTTTCAGCGTACCTCCCCTGTATGCTCCCCACTTCTCTTAGTTGAGAAGGCTGATGGTACTCCACGCCCATGCATAGATATGGGAACCTCAACAACATTACTATCCTAGACCTCCATCCCATCCATCGGATTCACAGATTTCGCGCTATGTGAAGAAAGAGAAGGTCTTCTCCAAGCTGGATTGCCTCAATGCGTTCAATCAGCTTTGGATTAAAAAGGGACAAGAGTGATTAACCGCATTCCATACAGAAAAGGGATTTTCCAGTTTAGAGTCATGTCCTTTGGGCTTAAGAATGCCCCTGCTATTTTTCAACGCCGCATTGATGAAGCGTTGGGGACTTGTTGGGGTATGCGCGGTTGCCTACATGGATGATATCCTGGTGCTTTCCCCCAATCCGGAGTCCCATGCAGTACACCTTCAGCAAGTGGTGGAGAGGTTAAAGGTAGCCAGACTTACGCTGAAGATTAGCAAGTGTGAATTTTTCAAGTCCCAAATCACTTTTCTGGGCAACGTCGTGTTTGACCAAGGACACATGGTAACTTCAGACAAGGAGAAGGCTATTTGTGAGTGGCCCACCCCCACCTTGGTCAAGGAATTGAGGAGCTTTTTGGGGACATGTACGTTCCTCAAGAAGTTCACACCCAATCTTTCTGAGGTGGCAGCACCCTTATACAAGGCTAGCAATGCCAAGGTGCTTCAGTGGTCCCCCGTTTTAGAGGATGATTTCCAAGCAGTGAAGTGCACCCTGTTGTCCACGTTTGTTCTTCGCCATGTTGACCCTTCAAAGGAGTTCATTATGTCTACAGATGCCTCCAACTTCGCCATAGCGGCCACCTTGTTACAAGTAGGCAAAGATGGTA
Organism: Massospora cicadina; assembly: GCA_022478985.1. NCBI lineage: Eukaryota > Fungi > Entomophthoromycota > Entomophthoromycetes > Entomophthorales > Entomophthoraceae > Massospora > Massospora cicadina. The sequence continues at coordinate 55,315 of JAKSZP010004244.1, read as the reverse complement.
TAGAGCATATGGTGAGATATATTTCTAGGAAAATGTCTTTTCCAGAGTTGAATTACGCCGTTTATGACAAGGAGTTACTAGCAGTGGCCGAGGCGCTGACTTATTGGCGTCACCACTTGTATGGCTCATCATAATTTTCTAGGTACATACTGACCACCATGCCTTGCTGACTACCGCGCTCCCCATGTCCTACCCCACGGCAGTCCCGTTGGCATGAGACCCTTGCCCATATTGCATTCTCTTATGAGTTCATCAAGGGCAAGGATAATGTTTTGGCGGATGCTTTGAGCCACAACTCTGCTTTAGCACCTGATCCCAAGGAGATAGAAGTTCATAACACACAATTGATGATTCCACCAAAATAAAATTGTGTCCCAACTTCCATTACCCCTGGCTAGCGGGCCAGAGCTTGCACTTCTGGAAAATGCGGAGGAATATAGTATGCTCAGAAAGGTAGTCCTTTCTCAGCTGCTAGCAGCAAAATATACTATGATACTTGCTAGGAGCGCTTCAAGTCAAGAGGGTTTATCTAGGGGCTATTACGTGAAGGATGAGATGGTGTGGTTTCAGGGGCGCCTATGGGTTCCTGCTGGACCATTGCGCCTGAAAATCAGCTGAGACCATCATGATGGACTCATCGTTGGTCATCCTGGTAAAGAAAAGACGTTGGAGTTAATAAGACGCATTTATAATTGGAAGGGCTTGCCTGCTCAGGTGGGGCGGTATTGTAAAGAGTGCCTAATCTGCAATCAGATGAAACTCAATGGCAACCTTTAGCAGGGTTGTTGGTACCAGTCCAAAAGGCTGAAGGGCCCTGGACTTCCCTATAGGTGGATTTTATTGTGGATTTACCTGTCTTCGATGGTTATAATGCCATCATGGTGGTAGTGGACCATTTTTACGAAGTTCGCCCACTTTATTCCTTGCAGAATGGCAAAAACCGCGGCTGAGATGGCTAGGCTCTTCGTCACTCATGTGTTTTGCGCTCCATGGGGTTCCTCAAGAAATAATCAGTGACCTGGGACCCCAGTTTACCTCCGTCTTTTTCAAAGAGCTGTGTAAGACTCTTCAGATTCGCCCCTGCCGTTCAACTGCCTATCACCCCCAATCAGATGGTCAGACTGAACGAGTGAACCAGTGCTTAGAACAGTTTCTGCGGTGTTACTCCGCCGCAGATCATTCAGATTGGGTTTCTCACCTCCCTATGGTCCAATTTAGTTACAACAACACTTTTCATTCTTCTATTGGATGTTCCCCTTTTTTGATAACCATGGCTTTAGCCCCGCCTTTAACATAGAGCCCAGCTGTGGTTCTAATGTTGAAGCGATGGCAAAATTTGCCAAGACTATTAAGAAGGTCCACCAGGCGGTTTCCACAAGTTTGGAAGCGGCAATGCATGTTTATAAGGAGAACGCTGATGGTAAGCGCAAATGGTCCAACATATAAGGAAGGGGATCTCATGATGCTTGATGCTCGTAACATCCCTATCAAGCAGCCATGCAAGAAGCTGGGACCAAAGAGGATTGGCCCTTACCGCGTTGTTAAAAAGGTGGGCCATGCCTCATACCAGTTAGATCTTCCCTCTTCATTTCAAGTATTCTCTGTCTTCCATGAGAGCAAATTGACATTGTTTGAGGGCCCTCCACCAGAGACTTCTGAGGCCTATCTTGTGGATGGGGCGCCAGAGTGGGAAGTGGAAGAAATAGTTGCCTCCCGCCGTGTTAAAGGAAGACTATAATACCTGGTATCTTGGACGGGTTTTGACGCTGCAGAGAACAGTTAGGTTTCAGCGCACAACTGTGTGCATGCCCAAGGTCTGATTATAGCCTTTCACAAGCATTTACCCCAGGCTGCTGGATCTCAAATCAAACTGACCATTGCCGCCATGAAGTTGGCCCCAGCCCACAAGAACTTTTACCTTGCTCAAGCCCCTGGAGGGGGGAATGTGCCCCTTCAGAAGGAGAGGGTAATTTCATGGTTAAATGACATCATAGTGGGGACCAACCCTAAAGATAAGGCTGGGCGACAGGAGGCCAAGAAGGTGAAGCTTCAGGCCCTCCCTGACCTCAGGTACACACTAGACCAACGCTGGGTACAAGCAAAGTATGTCCAGGTTGGTATTAGTGAAGTGAAGAACGCCCAGCCCCTTTCATTGGCCCAATCGTTAAAACAAATGGTATATTTGATAAACAACAATGGCATTATTTGGTTTATTGAGGAACTGGGTTTCAAAAACCATTCCATTTACAAAACTACGCGTTCAGGTCAGATCTAACTTCAATCAATTCTTCAAGTGAAGTCAGTTTCAGTGTATTCTACCAATTTGGATGGTAGTGTTTGCCTATTGGTAAATCAGTTCTTGGGCCCACTTCAGCAAACCTTGAATTACCCCAAAAAGTTTAAATCTGTTTTCCATGACCAACATTCCTTGTTGGTCGACTTTCCACAATAAACTTCCCCATTTTCCCATTTTTTTATTTAAAATGTTATTTTGGATGATCCTGTGTGTGAGCCTCTTCTAGGAGGTTTCTCACTACATTAACCAATCCATCACAAATACAATTAGGTTATTTTCTTGTGCACCGCTGGGTCAGCCAGATTTCCTCCAACCTGGGACGCTTCCCCATTTTTCTCTTGCACACCGTGTCAGTTTTGGTTGGTTATTTACACCAATAATTACCCCTCTTTTTCTTGAGTTATTATTGCTCCAGCACCTTCCACTGGGCTCTAGTAACTCTTATACTAACGTCTAGCTTCTTGGAGTTGGCCTTGTGTACTGTGCACTACCACGCTGGGAACTGGAGAGTTATAGACACTCTCCTTACAGGTGTGTGGTCTTTGGGATGTCTTGATTCTCTAGAATGCCTAGAGATATGATGGAGTAGCACTTTTGCTACCTCATGGAATGGTATTATGCACTATCCTAGGTTATGATACCTATTGTCATAACTATACAAAGAAAATTAGGGATAAATTTGTCATAATAATAAATGATAACCCTTATTGTTAAAAGCTTTTAGTATTTATAGGATGATTAGGGGCCTTGTGACAGATAGGGCGGTCATGTCTCCTTTGTTCAGGATATTACTTCTCATACAATATAGGGGTTGATCCATGGCCTTTCTCTTGGATTAGGAGTGGTATATCGACCTCCCATTGTACTAGGGCGTCCAGATGGTAACTTCTGGCGTTGGGTAAGTCTTATCTAATAACTATTACTAAATCTCCTTAATTAGTTCTTGCCCAATTGGAAGCAAAGGCACATTTAGTGATTATCCATCTAATTTTGGAAGGCTCAAACCCGTCAGAGGAAGGTTAAACGTTTCATCAGCCTGATTCTGATATGATTGAGGCCATTCTAGAGTATTAACGCCAACATCACCCTCTCAAGATCCTAGCAGAAGTGGTTTATAAGGGCGCAGAAACCTAGCATGTACATGGTTGAATAACATACCTTAAACAACATCAGCAATAAAGTATTCAGAGCAAGCCTTATAGGGTACATGATAGGGTACTAACCATGTAGTATCTAACCTATTTGGCTAACACCAGGGCAGTGGTGATAGATTATACCAGGTATTTAATGAGGAATAAAGGGAGAGCAGGATGTTTGTAAATTTCTCGATTATTTTAATTTTTGGTAGTAGTGATGAACCCTTTAGTGGCTAGTGCTTGAACCTAATTATTCATTGGCTAGTGCCCTCATTGTCAATCCAGAAATATTGGTATGAAGCAAACTCTAACAGAGGCAAAAATCTACTAGCCAGTTGAGGCTCTTTATCATAAAGTGCCTGAAATGGGGACATTTTGATCAATTGGTGGTATCTAATCTAATAGGTTAGTAAAGTGGATGGCAGATAGTGATTCCATCGCATGAGTGCATGTCAGCCATCCTACGGAGAATAGATAATAGAGTGCCATTTGCCTGCTTGGCTGCACTGTTTGTCAAAAAGTTATAGAGTGAAGTAAAATGTTGGTTAGTATTAAGGTAGAAAGGTTAATTCTTGGATAACTTTGGGGGTGAAGTTTAACCTGTTATCCAATAGCAGAACTCTGAGGAACCCATGTTGGGTGAAAAAGGAGAGAAACAAAGATGAGGCATTAGCCTTGGTGGTGGCAGCAGGTAACAAGATGGCTACCCACTTGGCGATATAGTTGATGGCTAAGATGATATAGCGATGGCCATATATATCTGTGGATAAGGGCCCTGCAACATCCACGTTAATATCTCTGAATGGCATGGATGTGGCGACAACTTCATGCTGGAAGCAGGGGTTTGGCTGTTATCAAGGCTTGTACATCAAGAAAGAATCTAAAACCTCTTGAATAGTCTTGAGAATCCAGTACTAATAATATTGTTTCCTTAGACATTCATAAGTTTCCTTGACTGCCCCATATCCTACCTGGGCGTTTCTTTCTAGGATAACTATAGTCCTCAAGAAGGGCCATAGATAGGGAGGCCACTATCCATTGACCTTCTTATACAACATGACATCTTACATTTAAGTACTTTGAGCCATTGAGAATAGCACTTTCACCGTTTCTGGGAGCTCCAGTTTCCATCATTCCGGCAAGACAATCATGTTATGAAAGCAATCTTCCTCAGGTAATAATACAGTGAGGGTCAGCATCTAGGATAGCCTATTGACATTTTGATGAGTAGTGCCCACATAAAGCACCATTTAAAGTCATAACTCTGTAGCCAGAGGGCCCACCCGGCTAATCAACCATTTGGGATCTTTCATCTTCTGGAGCCACCTTAATTAAATGTGATTAGTGACAATAGTAAAATTTTTTTCATATAAGAGTGGCTGGAAGTGTTTAACTGCAAGCAAAACTTCTAAACATTCACAATCATCGATGCTTTAGTTCCATTCAGCTTCTTATAAAGTTTTGCTGTAAAATCTATGGGTCAGTCAACTTGCTGTTCATCCAGTTGGTCTAGGATGATCCCTAAAGTTACGTTTCTAGCATCCATAAACAATAAAAAGGGTTGATTAAAGTTTGGGTGGATAAGAACAGGCTGAAGTAAGGGTTCTAAGGAGACTAAAATCCTGATACCTTTTGGAGTTCCATTAAAAGGGTACAATTTGTGTGGCAAATATACCAAGGGCTCAGACAGGTCAGGAAACTGGGTATGAATTGCCTGTGATACCCAACCATGCCTAGGAACACTTGAATTTCCCAAAAGCTTTGGTGCAACGTCATTTTCTCTATGGCAGAAATCTTGTCTAGAAGAGGCTGAATCACTTACTTAGTTACCTTGTTCCTTGAAACTCCATTTTGGGTTGTAAGAAGGAGTATTTGAAAAATATGAGCTTTAAAGAAGCCCTTCAGAGTCGAAAACCCCTTACAAAGATGTTCTAAGTGGCCGTTAAAGGTCTAAGAGAAGCTGGTGATACCTTCAAAGTAGACTAGTATGTAAGTCATCTTTAAATCACCTAGGAGTTCATCCATAGCTCACTTGAAGATAATAGTGGCGTTACAGAGTCTCTGCGGCATTTGAGTAGAATCAAACATCCCTTTATTAATTAAAGAGCGCACTTAGCTTAATACTCAGGAAATAACCCTTTTTTACGTAAATGCTGATAAGATCATTATGGAAAAGTATTACCCTGCTATGAGCTGGAGGGAACCATAAATCCGTGGAAGAGGTAGCTATCTTTTCACAATACAGAGTTAAGCTTATATCAATACATGACAACAAGATGACTACTTTTTTTAAACAAGCAGGTTAGGAGATGCCCAAAAACTTTGGAAGGAAAAGCAACTTGATGTCAAAAGCTTCTTAAGTTAGGTTGTGACATGAGCTTCTTACACCTTGCTCTTTCAGTAGGAGCGTGAGAATATCAGTTAGGCATCCCCTACTTTCAAATTATGCACAACCCCTTTTATCTTTCTGAAGTTGTAAGTGGATGTGGAGAATACTTCAGAATATTCCTCCAAGAATTCATTGACTCTTTTCCTTTGTTACAGGGTAAAGTCTTCCCAATGGAAGTTGTTGGGATTCCTACCCAAATGGTAGATTAGGATGTTTCAGATGACAGGGAATCAATCCCAATCTGACCACATAGCCTAAACTTCTGTTGAGAATAATCCTCAAACAATGCTCAATGACTCTCAAAGTTGGATCAACCCTGACTTACATGGTTGACTAACTATCCCTTAGAGCTACCTAATCTCAGGGTTCAAACCTGATCCATGCAGCAAGCGCAGCACATTTGACCAAGATAATTGGGCTGTCGCAGGATTCCCAATTTGATTAGTTTATTAGATCTAAGCTTGGACTGTTTGTATTTTTTCCTGAGACGCCTCAACAATTTCCCTTTTATTGTTTTTACTAATCTAATAAAACTTAATTTTTCTCATCCTCTTAATTTTAAGACAATGTTATAATTTAGTGGAATTGCCTCACCAGATATAGTATCTGAATTCAGACTTCTTGACCAAAAGATGCAAACAAGGTATTTTTTCCAATACCCTTGGGCTTTGGGTCTCTTGTCCAATATTTATCAATAGGGATCTGTGGTAACTCAACCATGATCCTGAAAACTGGTGCTCCCTGCAAGGTAAACCCCAAGTTTGCGGTGAACTTATAAAAAGCAAAAAAAAACAAAAAAATAAAAGCAATAATGGACAACTACAAATTTAGCTTTGGAAAACATTTCAGATTGTGAAGCCGCCCATCTCAGTGACTGAGCAATCAAAATACATGTAGGAGATACAGCGGCCAACCATGATATTCTCTTCCCCCTATCAATGGAAGTAAACCTCCATGCTCTGCCGCCAAACAATACAACTTACATTTATCAGACTTCTCAGAAGCTCTTAAGCTTCTCTTATTTGAGGCCTTTGTCCCTGGAGGCTGAGCTAATAAAAGATGGGCTCTTGCTGTGCTAGCCCATATGATGATATTAGCTCAAAGTTTTTTTCTCAATATAGAATAGGTTGGAGCTGGACTTATGGAACGCTATCTGCGTCATTTTGTACGTCCCAATTTGTAACATCTATTTTATGTAGCAGGGTTCTATATCAGGAATTACTCCGCCATTTACAGTTATTGGAAACAATACACTTGCAGCCCCTAATTCTATCAATCTGCTTCCCAGTTCAGAATGAAAACAAAAATGCTATAATGGAAAATTGGAAGCTTACTAATGAGATATAATATATGCTAAACCGTCTGGTTCAAAGAGTCATGAGTTTTATTTGAACGGAACTCACTACACTTTTTAGTCAATTAAAGGTCTTTATCCATAAGCAGGTTGTAGGTTGTACCCGCAAAGTACGCTCTGAGTTTGATAACTTTATCATCTCTGTGGATAAACGCCTCTAATCTTTGGAGGAGATTATTTATGAATTATGGGATGGCCAGAATAGTCCTCATACTGCAGGGCCTCAAGGAGTGCCTGGTGAGCGCAGACCCCCTGTTTATAATGGGCGTGACGATGAATGGGACCCCCTGGTTGTGATGGATAGGATGGTGAAAGAGACCCCCTGATTATGACAGACAAGATGGTGGACAGGGACCTCCTGGTCCTAGAGGATCTCCAGGATCAAGTGTTGACCCAGGAATTCCCAGCAAACGCCTCTAGTCGTTAATCCAACAAGTAAAAAACCTTGATGTCCAATTAGGACAACTCAAACAGGATGGTTCCCCTCTCTCCCAAAGTTTCCTTACCTGCTCATTACAAACGCCTTGAGACCTTGGCAACCCTATGTGCTGTGGTATGTGGATTGGAGCAAAGAGTGCTCGCCACTAAACAACAACAACTCAAACTCCAGGTCAACAATACCGCTTTATTAAATTGAAATGCAGCAACTAAACCAACTCATCACCACAAAATTAGCTCTCAGTGCCGCTAATAAGTGTTTTGATTTATTAATGATGCTCTTACTAACAATAGATTCAAGTGGATGCGCTTCAACTTCAAGGGTATTCCAAAGATACCGCTTTATCATTAGGTGAAAGCGTGGTTCCAGTATGGGTTCATGTCATCAAGCCTCTAACCCCCAAGTGGTTCATTTAAAGTTTCATTCAAAGAAAAATATGTCCCTGGGAAAGAAAGCCTCTTCTCTTTCTTATATTACTACAAAAGCTTTATACAGGAAGTGACTGATCACCATTGCCTTAAACACCTGATGAACTGTCTTAGTCGCATAGCTCATGATATTATGGTCTCCATCTTATGCATTGCCGTACTTGGATTAACGCCAAGACTTCCTTGTTCAGGGAATTCAGGAGTGACCTAACACTATCACACCAAAAACAGACCTTCATGGGAATCAGCCTGAAAAGGGGGGAACTATTTATGAATTCACCCACTATTTTCAACTTGAGGCTCAAACTCTGGTTACAGTGAATTATCTTACATTAGATGATGCCATCACTGACTTGTTCTCAGCATTGAAAATATGCCTTATATCCTACTTTAATGAAAATGGTAATCCAACTTTACGTCCCTCTTCCATATTAATGAAGCTATTTTGAATTCCGGATGAACTACATATACCCGCCAATCCACCTTGTTTTAACAACAATAAGCCCCAGTCCCAAGTGTTAGCCGTTACTCCCCCCAACTCGCCAACTCCTGAATAATACTGCATTTATTTCAAGAAAACCAACCATACTTTGGACTTTTGTCATATACTCCAACTTAAGGCGGCAAAAGATCAGTCAGTATAGGGCAAGAGGCTCCCTATGCTGATGGAAATTAAGTGCCTCAAGACCCTTGTTCTAATTATAGATGTATCCCAAGTACTTTCAGATGTTTTATATTAGCTGCCCCTGCAGAAGTTGAAATACCTCTTTCTAACATAGGAATTAAAATTATCCAGCTTTCTTAGTTTATGTTGGTTAGTTGCCCAAACAAATTTTGGCAGTCAACTCTTCTATGGAAATCCAAGCATTGGCAGATTAAAATTTTAAATGCATTGAACAGCCCTGAGCTTGGCTGTGGCAGAATACTCCACTTGCTTCACTACAAATCCCTAGTTACAGTTTAATCGCTGTCAATTCCCAGTTCAGAATGTTGGCGGTTCAAGTTGAGGTAGTCTTCCATAAGGTTTAAGTCCTGGCAATAAATGGCATTCATTCTCCGGTTAAACATTATTTCCTCATGACTTATCAAAAGATAAAAATGGCTCCAGACTTTATTCATGAAGCTGAATATGAAATGGCAAGTATTCAGTCTATTAAGGCGATTGGAGCATATTCTGTCTTACCCCTTCGATTTAGGAAACTAACAATTACTGCCCCTGCCATTGCGCTAGAAAACAATACTTTTGAGCTGATTATTGGAGTCCAATTGATGCAGGAATTCAATACCATCATTAACCATAAGAAAAAGTACCTATCCCTACTAGTATTGGATTCCTTTAATATTCAAAATCCCCATCAGAGATAAAGGAGCCCCAAAAAATGGAAATGCCTCCTCAAATACCCATCTCCATTTTCAAGGTTGAATACCAAGTCTTAGGAGTTAAACTAAGTTACCCCAGAGGCTGTGCATGCCGAAGAGGGGATTCCTCTATATACCCCTCATCCTATCACAATACCCTCAGGCTCACAAGATATTGTGGATATGGGATTCAGATTCCAACTCCTCCTAATCAAATTTTAAGATTGTTGGAAATCCAAACCATTCTATAAAGAAAGTATTGATCTGCTCAGGGATTTTGGTTCCTGCCTATGGAAAAACTATCCTCATTCTATTAGGGACCTTACCAAATGAAACCCTAAAAGTCCATCAGCATGCCCCTATCAGTATGTAAACCTATGTCCCATTGAGAATATTGCTGATGTGAGCTGTTTTGGCTCTTTACAAGATTTATGATTCAATCCCCTACCCACCATAGCTCTGGTCAAAAGCAGAACTGGAGATAATCTCACCTTTAACTAGCGCCAGAACGTCAAAGACCTCCTTGAGGAGTATGGTGATATTTTCACCTTGGAATCAAGTGACTAAGGGAAAATGTCCGGGGTAATTCACTAAAATGAGACTGAAGCTCACACTAAATTCAAATCCTGGCCATACTGAAAATCCAAAGTGGAGGAAGCTTAAGTGCCTTTGGAGTTACAGAAACTGTTGAAGGCTGGTTTAGTAGTACCTTCAAAAAGCCCATGGGCATCCCCAATCTTATTAATTTGGAATAAGGATGGTGGCCACTGTGTTGTCATGAATTATTGCCACCTCAACTCTAACACTCGCAAAGATAGCTATCCATTGCCATGTATAGATGACTCCTTACTCTTGATGTCAAAGTCACTCTATTTCTCAGCTATGGATCTTGGAAGTGGGTACTGGCAAGTAGATTTGTCACAAGAAAATCGTGAACAATGAGCTCTCATACCAAGTGAAGGATTATTTGAGCCCATCCAAATGCCATAGGGGTTGTGTAACGCCCCTTCTACCTTCCAACGTGCCATGGACGGACTATTAGGCGATTTTAAAAACTCCTGCGTACTAGTTTATATCAATGATATTACCATTTTTTAAGAAACTTTACTAAACATCTAGATTATATTAGTCAAGACTTTCAGCGGTTATGGCAATTGTCACTAAAATTAAAGCCATAGAAATGCTCTTTCTTTCAGAGTAAGATAGATTTTTTGGTCATAAGGTCAAGAAAAGCTGAAATATCCCCAAAGTTTGAAAAGGTCTTGGCCATTGCTAAGATGACCTCCCTAAATCTCTACGGTATGTAAAAGTTTTCTTAGGGGTTGGTGAAATATTATCGCCAATTTTTCTCCCTCTTTTCAAAAACCTCCCAGCCTCTGGTGTATCTATTGAAGAAAATGATACTATCCAATGGAAAGAAAAGAAACAGCAGGTTTTATCTGCTATGTGTATCAGTCTCCCACTCTCCAGTACTTATTCACCCAAATTTTAATAAACCCTTTCTCTTCTTTACTGATGCTAGTGATATCACCATCAGAGCTATACTATCTCAACATGACAAAAACTTAGTGGACCATACCGTCGCCTACTACATAAAGACCTTATTTAAAGCTGAACGCAACTACATCATTACAGAATGCAAATGCTTGGCGGTCCTACTAGCTATTAAGAATTTCCAACTTTATTTATATGGGAAGCATTTCACCTTTATCAATAATCATGCTTCTTTACAACGGCTACAGCAAATGAAGGACCCTGATGGGAGATTAGCTAATGGGCGGTAAAACTTCAAAACTACAACTTTTCTATTATCCACTAACCAGGGCCTATCCACCAAAATGTGGATTGCCTATCTCAGTTTCACAAAAATAACTTTAGATCCTGAAGAGGATAAACTCTACAATCTCATAACCCACCGCATTTTTGGAAGGATGAAAATCCTGGAACTCCAAAAGGAATTGGAAAAACGATTGGAAAATCTTCAAGTCAAAAATGGCCAATTGTGCAAACTTGTGTCTTAAAAGTGGGTGCCCTATGTATGACCTTTAGATTAAACTGATGTCATATTAAGGGACATTAGCAAGTCAGCTCTGAGGAATTTGGAAATCCTACTAGTGACCTAAAATTCAATGTTATTTTTAAGGAATGTTTGTCTCAACTCAGGATTTATTAAAGTCATTCCTGGTATGTAAAAGCAAAGCTGGACCTATTCCCCAATCCCAACATCCAGTGGTTCCACACTGTGAGCCATTCCAAACTATTAGCATTGATTATGTGGGACCTCTCCCTCAGGCCTCTAATGGTCATTAGTGGCTCCTACTAGCTGTGGACCATCTAATTAAGTGTATCAAAGCCATATCGCTACCTCAGCTTCATCAAAGGCTACCACCACCTTTTGTATAATAGGATTATCACCCAACATGGGTGCCCTAAAATCATTCTTTCCAATAATGGGCAAAATTTCTGCTTGACGCTGGTGAAAGATTTAGCCAAACTGATGGAAACCACACAAGTATTCTCCAACCCCTACCATCCTGCAATCAATGGAATGGTAGAACATGCGAATGATACTTTAACTGCAACCCTCTGGAAAATGGCTATGACTGACCCTTTTTACTGGCCCAAATATTTGCGTAGTGCAATTCTGGACTATGGGATTAGTTATCATAGAATAATTAAGATGTCGCCATTCCAAGCGTTGTATGGCAAAAACCCCATCTGCCTTCTAAAGTACAGGCTATGCTTGACCAAGCCTCCCCTGAAGCCCCTGAAGTCACTAGGCGAAGTATTGCAAATGAAATTATCTGACTTCAAGCCCTGGCTTCCATAAACCTTTCCACTACAACCAGTAGAGGGATTGCTCAAATTATTGATAAGCATGATCCTCTACACACCTTCCAACAGGGTTACCTAGTCCTATTCTACCACCACCGGCCTTGAGGTCATGACAACAAATTGGACATCAACTGGTCAGGGACTTACCAAGTCATATATAGATGGTGAAATGAACACTCAATTGTAGAGGTTGTTTATGATTCATTCAAAAAATCGTGTAAATAGTTGCTATCTCTATCCGTTTTTCTCCCTTCACCAAGATCTAGAGGGGGTATTGTCAGGATTCCTACCCAAATGGTAGATTTGGATGTGTCAGGTGACAAGAATAGACCCCAATCTGATCATATAGCCCAAACTTCGGTTGGGGTAATACAACAAAATTTGATGACTCCCAAAGTCGGGGATCAATCCCAATTTATGTGGTCAACTAATGCTCCCTAGGAGCTACTTAAGCTCAGGGTTCAAACATAATCCATGTGGCAAGCACAGCATATTCAAATGAGACAATTGTGCTGTTGAAGGCTCCCTGATTTGTTTAGTTTAATAGATTTAAGCTTGGACTTTTTGGATTTTCTCAAGACACCCCCCAATTTCCCTTATATTGTTGCTACTAAGATAATAAAACTACCCTTTTCTCCTTTTCTCAAATCTTAGGATAAAATTGTAATTTAGTGGAATTTCCTCACCAGAAATAGTATCTGAAATCAACCTTCTTGTCCAAATAAAGTAAGTAAGTTATTTTTGCAACACCCTCGTGCTTTGTGTCACCTGACCAATAATTAGCAAAATGAATCTGTGGTAACTCACCTGTGATCCTGACAGAGGTGGTGACAAGGGCTACGGGAGAGGTTCTTTTGAGCCAAGTCATGGAGGTTTCCAAATCTTGAAAAAAATTAATGTCATTGATAGATATAAACAATAGGTAGGCAATCAGCATACTATGCTAATGGTTTGGCCCTTTGGAGTCAATTTAGCCACAAGTATAGAGATTGAGCCAGCGTATATGGGGTCAATAACACCCAGGAAATTTAAGACCTTCTCCTGAGGTAATTTTCAGCCCCTCAAATTAATAGTAAATTTCCAAGTAGTATGTTGTTAGAATCTAATGGCTTTCACTGATCTTTCAAGCCTCTTAACCCCTAAATTGATTAACTGCACAGGTTTAGTATATGCATGATTTGCGTTGTCTGATAACATGACAGTTGATTGATAATAGTATGAATACTTTTATCTATAGTTTAATAGGCAACCCAGTCTGGTCCAACGCTTAGTCTTTTTTTCTACTAAAAATACTCTTGATGTCCTAAGTTGGGATTTATACCCTCATCCGCCTAGCTTGATCCACGCTCAGATCCCTAAGCTTATGGCCTTTCCTCTGGTATCACGGAGTCTACAGCAATTCTCTTTAAACTCAGCTTCTCTTCTAAGGACCCTCAATACTTACTCTTTATCCTACTAAAGTGTCCTCAATTAAAGCACACAAGCATTAATTTTCTAAAGATGAATAGAACTAAGACAAATAATGAATCCCACTAGGAAAGAATTTTAATTTGTTTGAATTATCAGGGCAATTTATAGAGAGAATTCAGCGCCCAACCCTCAGTTGGCATCTCAGCCATGAAAAAGTAGCTGTTACCATTGAACTTTCCTTTGTCATCTCATCAACGATGGTCTTCTCAAGTCTTGTTAGGATTCCTTCATTGGACATCCTTGAGACCTAAAATGGAAAGAGTTAGAAAACGTATCCCAAACGTTTTCCACTTGATCTTAGCAAACCAACCATATTTGGCGAGTGAGCTGCTTAGTTAATGGGACTTGTTACCAATTAATGCATGTTGTAAACCAACTGATTGATTTTCTAGTTACAGGTGGCATCACTCACCTCGCAACTTGCTCCTTAAAGCACCAATTGGTCAGTAGTGAAACCTGACTGATTCTGATTGGTACACCTGATAGTTAATCAGCTATCAGATGCCCCTATTTCATCAGCAACTCTGCCCAACAAGATCTTAAGCATTCACTCAGATTGATCTCTAATGGATTCAATCCTGGCGAATTACCTTAAATCTTCCAAACATTATTAACCTGAAATTGGGGTCAACCAATATATAATTCACTCGCCATAATGAATGATCCCTTAGTGATCCATGGTAATCAAAATGGGTGTAAATGTGGGAAAAAATCCAAACAAAGGGCCAATGGAGGGTCAAGAATAGGCAGGACAAGGCTGTGAGGTAAAGATTTGATAAATTTGAGCCAATTACCATGGAGAAAATAGTTCCATCTGGTGTGACCTCCTCCAGGCTTATAAAAGGGCCTGGTCTCCGCGTTGGAGATTGAACTAAATTGGATGTATGGCGTGGGAGGACCTCTGAATGGCTCCCATGATTCTGCCAGCGATTCAGCATAGTCTTATCACTAATTGTAGGCCGTTAGGCTTAGTAGTGTGAGTATTCGCCTTATTACAAGAGGCTAGATTCCACTAAGAATTGGATAGGCTTTTTTATATCTAAAATTGGAGCTATTCTCCTCTGAACTATTATTACTAATAGTCAAAAAACCATTTTTCTGACACCAATGTAAGTGTGACTTGCAAATCATTTGAGGCGTTAATAACTAAGAGTCTATGTCTAAAATCAGATTGCTGACTATATCAAAGAAATAGTTTAAGCTTTATAATCTTGACTATTGTTTACCTATATTTATTTCTAATCAGACCAAGAAGAGCCTATTTCTTGGGTGCTTCATCTGCAGAACATAGGGGTCTTGGGATATTTTATGGAAGGATTTTGGGAGGCATTTGCGTTTTTTCATCTACAAATAAAATTTTATATGAGCGAAAAGATATTATCCTATCATAATTACCACTGAATGATTTCTATGCTAAAATTTTTATCTCTACAAAGATATATAAGTATGGTCTTCAGTTAAAAGGCTATTTAGAAATGAAGCTTGGAAAATAAAAAACACTGGCCATAATAGGTTTAATTTTATAAACGGAGTTAAGAACCATGAACCTCGATACCAATCTTTTCATAGGTCAAAAAGTGCCATATGAAAAAAGAATAATAAAAGAAATGGTAAATTAAAGGAAGATAAATTCAACACATACTGTAAACCAGAATCCTGAAAGATTTGATAATTTAGAAAGACAATATGAAAAAGCCAAAACTAAAAGTTGACAAGGAAACAGAATAATACCAACAGTTTAATGTGCAGGAATCCATTCAACCAAATCCCCAGATAATTATATGCTCTAGGCTCTACTGATGATTTAACATTTGGATGTTTATCTATTATCTTTTTTAAATTTATTAGAATCTTCTTGACTTACGGCTGAATTTATCTATATTTCAAGTAATGATGATCTATCTTGGTCCTATGGAAGGGCTCCAATGTATATAATAAACTAATAAAAAGATATATCTAAACCAGTGGCAATATTGGCTATTGGTACTGATTTAATAAAAGCAAGGGTCTTAATCAACTCATAATCCACATAAAAGTTGTAATATAAATTAGT
Source organism: Massospora cicadina (assembly GCA_022478985.1). Classification (NCBI taxonomy): domain Eukaryota; kingdom Fungi; phylum Entomophthoromycota; class Entomophthoromycetes; order Entomophthorales; family Entomophthoraceae; genus Massospora; species Massospora cicadina. Next base: position 39,556 of record JAKSZP010004244.1, on the reverse strand, counting down.
ACTTAAAGAAGGAATAGTAATATTAATAACCTTAAGAAGACTGCTATTGTGAGGTGCAGGGGACCCCAAGTTTTCTTTAGCATGCAATTTAAAAATCTCATAGAACCACCCAAAATACCAAGCAGCAAGAAGAATTAGGGCTTTAATGCCCTCTGTAATGTCTTATAACATGATTTTTGGTTTGACCAAAAGGAAAAGGAGGAGACGAGCAAGACAAAGGGGTCAAGTTGCTCATCCTCCATAGCCTCAGGTACACCGTTAAAAAATGTTGTGTCAAGCCCAAGCAGGCACAATTAAATCACCAGAAATTGTGTGATGGGATCTAAGAAATTACACTAACGGTATCACAACCACCAGTTATAATTAGAATGAGGATTTGTCATAATGTTTGCATTTGAAATTGGGAGTAAATTGTTTATGAACTTAAAATCACCTAAAATGGTTAGAAGCAGCTGGTGTCACAAACTTAAGTTCACATGTAATTCAGATATAAAACTATCATGGGTGGTAGTATTGTATTATTAGATAAAAATGTTTTAATCTCACAAAGATATTTAGGCCCTTGCTCAACTTCCCTTAAAATTTCATTTGCAACCAATCTCTCAGTTAGTTGTTTCCTATACCTTAAATAAAAGATATCATATATATTTATACTATGACACTATTTGCTAGCCTTAAATGTTACTGTAATTGAGCTATATTTTTTAGATTGAGAGTAGCCTTATAGTCAGGGTGCGTGAACACTAAGAAGGCAAATCAGAATGCCAGGGGCATAGCTAATCATATAACCTGATAACAGGCGGGAAGAGAAGTTATTGTGGGGTGGGTAGCTGATGATCACCGTTACACCCATACCTATTGTTGAGAATTAAGATGATTAGAAATCCAAAATCCCTTCTATAAAATCAATCTCAACCAATAAACTCTTGAACCAGCGTGAATGGGACCTCATCCTGAGGGCACTGAAACAAGATTCAATCAGGAAGCTTATGCATATGAGAATAATGGAACCACCTTCAGGGATCCCATCCCTGCTTCCCAAATCTCAAGAGGCGTTTACTCAGTGCTGGTATCATGAGGATGACACAGTACAATGAGGGCGCTGGCTTGGCGATCAATACAGAAAGTAGTAAAAGATTATGAACCTGCAGGTCCACAAAGGTACCTGAGGCACCATGTCCCCACACGCCCTAAAGCTATTGCACTTTCTAAAAAAAGTATGCGAGATGGGTCAACCTAGGGACAAATATGCCACACCAAGAATTTTCAATCCAGAACAGGTTTTGAACTCAAAACCTGCACTAGGATGGAAGAAGTTTTACCTTCTTTGCTAACCACCCTGCTATTGCGCTTTCTAACACAATAAAGTAGTCTATATTCTCCTCAACTTTTCATTTATTGACCTCTCCACTAATTTCAGCTTCAAGCCCATTTTAAGATCTTGGTGACAGCCAAAAAGAACTAATATGCTGAGAGAAGTGGTGCTCAATAAAGGGAGCTCCAAGCTGTATAATTGAAAAAGTCTATCACATATAATGGAGAATACTATCAGTCACAAAGATCAATCTACTGAGCAGTTGAAAAGCGTTTCTCAATGAATTAGTACCTCACAGTATGAAGCGCCACCCACGCAGCCCGAGAGTTTAGAATTCTGGCCCAATTCCAGTTCTCCTTGACCTCCATTGATGAAAATTAGTATCAATTTCAGAACAAGGACCTTAACAATATTGTTGGTAAAATTAATAAATGGCATCTACTCTGTGAGTGCTTGTTCTAACTGCTCCCACGCCTCTTCCATGCCCTCTACCATGAAGGATATTTATAGTCGGCTCAGCTGCTATCAGGAGAACTAATCTTGGACCAAAAGCTACCTTTGAAACTTCTTTCACTCAGTTATTCATCACCTCCTCCAGCTAGTCAAGTTAGACATCATGAAGTCTCCTGACATCTGTAACTCAACCAAACCATACACTCCCATGTCGTCAACTTTTACAAAGCGGCCTCCTCCTTTGTCCACAACAACCAAGAGGCCATTATAAATAACCGCCAATTAATCAAAGAAACATAAGACCAAATCGCGGTGCTGGATAGTGGGATTTCTTGGGCTACTTCAAAAATCAACTGCATCAGAATATTCAGCTCTTCAAGGCAGCTTGGAACCAGAGCTTCCACCAAGTTGAAGATCTGGTGCAGACCCTACAACAACACTACTAGGAGCTGGCCTCTTGTGATTACACCTCTGGGAATGAAGGGCCTGAAGGGCTTGGGGGCCCAAGAGCCCCAAATAATGTGAGGGACCCAAGGGACCTTGGGGCCCTCTGGCCCTACAGCACCTACCCCTGGGTACCCTGACGACCCTTGGCGAAAGGATGTCTTAGCAGCCTTGTCCACCTTACATGATTAAATCTAGAATGTAGCACAGAGATGCAAACTCTGAGTATATGGAGTCCCCCTTGACCCTAGGGTCTCCATTGAGGCATTAATGGACAAAAAGGATAACTTAAGCGCCTTTCCCAAGCTTACTGACAGTTGCATCACTCAGCTTAAACAAATCTTTTGAGGGATTAAATCCCGTTTGGTCACCCTTGAGAGCCAGCTTCTCCTTCAGGATGCTGACATTCAATCCATAAAGGAGCAGGTCGTTCACAATGTTTCCTTTTTATTCTCTCAACCAAAAATGGGTTGACATCTGAGATGGGCTAAGGGCTAAGATGACAGTTGGGCCAGCAGGTCCACTGCAGCTATGCATAAACCGAGATTTCTGAGCCTGCACCCATTCCTGGCGTTAACACCCTCTTCATTCCTCTTGTAAAAACTTTAAACCTAGTTTTAATGAGAAAGTTTACCGCTGGCCAGGAAAGAATCCCTCTTTTCTATATACCTATAAAAGTTACAAGGAAGAGGCCACCAACTAGCAGAAAATGAAGCATATCCACTCATGCCTTAACAACACTGCTCAGGAGATCATAATTTCCAACTATAAGAATGCAACATCTGGAAACAGGTTTATACGACCGTAATTCAAAAATTTGGCAGCAGTCAAACCCTGGCAAATAAAAAACAAGCCTTCATGGGTATTCTCCTGAATAAAGGAGAGAGCCCCATGGAGTTCTCCAGCTTTCTACACACAAGCTCAGCCCTTTTTTACCACCACTTTTATTACCATGGATGACGCCATCACCTCTGGCATCTCCACATCAGGGTTTTATCCAGAAGTTCAAATGCATATAATCGGTCAAAAGAATATTTTATGTAAATTTGAGAAATCAAGGAAGCAATCAACAAAATCCCTACATCAACCTTGCACTCCAAGGGTAATCCTTGGGTTCTTCCAACTTTCCTTAAGCACATGTGCTCAAAAACCATAAAAATCCTTGACTCCAATGCACCTACTGTAATGGTTTCTGACACAGCGCTAAGACCTTCTGGAAACGCCTTGTCAAGGAGGTTAGAAAAAGGCCATAAGCATGAAGGACGAGGAACTCCATGTTGACATCTTTAAAACGCCTCAAGAAATATCCATGGTTTCAAATGAACCTGAAACTATTGTACCTGAAGAAGTTTTGGTACCCGTTGATAATATAGAAATTGATACTGCTTACTTTTCTTATGATGACTCTCCTATGTTTCTCATGCTACCTTCCCAGTTCAGAAATCTGATTACCCGCATTGCTGTTCATGTTCACAAGATTCCTGCTCTCTCCATAATTGACAGTGGTTCTCTAATAAATATTATAATTCCACAAGTTAATGTAGCGTATCAAGATTACTCTAGGCTTGCCATACTATATGGAGTATGGCACGGCTGGCCTAAAATGTACCTGATCTATAGGGGCCTATTCATCCCTAACTATTTGATTCAGGAAGCTTGCCAATAATACCCCCACCTTTACTATGGATAACCCCAGCTATAACCTACTTCTTGGAACTCAGTAGCTTCAAGCCTACTCAGCAGTAGTACATTATGATGGCGGATTTTTATTCTGTTGGAGCATCAGGCCCCCTTAATCTTTGAAACTTCCCATGACGCTTAGATGTAGTTCAAGGCACAAGGCTGCTTACTAGAAAGTGAGGGCCAAATTGATCATAATTATCATATAAGGGCTCTCAGATTTTGCTGCCCCATCCACTGTTGATGGACAAGAGGGCATGCCGATATACTTACTTAGAACGACCACTATACCTCCAAAACCTCAAGTCATTGTTGACACAAAGGTCCATATCAACGTCCCCTCCAGATACCTGATGGAAATCTGAGGCCTAGACAACCCATCCGCCAAAGAGGTGCTCACCTGTACAGAAATTTTAGACCCAGCTTATGACGTATCTATATCAGAGCTGTTGGCTAACCTTACTGAAAAACCCAAGGTAGTAGGCCTGAACAGTCCCGCCGTTTATATCCGCCTCCTACCATTAAAGACTATCAATGATGTACATAGTTTTGAAAGCCTAAAAACTTTAAATTGGAGACGCCCCCATCAGTTGCCCTGTTTCACATCAATTATGAAAAGGATCTTACTGAAGATTAACAGCGGGAAGTTCACAAATTATTAGAGGCTTATTCAAATCTATTTTCATCCTTGACCTATGACTTTGGATAAAATGAATGAATGAGGTCCTCCATCATGTGGAGACTAGGGATGCTACCCTTCCAGTCCTGACCTTACCAAAAGAGTTAGGTTGAAGAATCCCAGATGGCGGTGGAGCTTAAACAATTGATCAAAGCCAAACTCTTAGTGCCTTTGCGCAGCCCTTGGGCCTTTCCTCTCCTGCTGGTTTAGAAGAAAAATGGCAGCCATTGGGTGGTGATGGACTTTTGATGGCAAAACTCTATTACCAAGAAAGGAAAGCTATCCTTTTCCCCTAATTGACAACTCACTTCAACTGCACGCCAGATTGCAGTACATTTTCGATATAGACCTTGCCAGTGGATATTGGAAAGTGGAGCTCGCCCCCAAAGACTGATCCAAGTGTGTGCCCATAGCCAATGAAGGGCTATTTAAGCCCTCGAGGATTCCCCAAGGTCTTCTGTAACGTACCATCCAGTTTCCAACGTGCCATGGACGGGATCCTCAGGGCTTGAAGATGTCATGTGTCCTCATCTACCTTAGTGGCGTCACTGTCTTCTAACAAATCTTTTAATGGAGACATCAAGCTTCTTCAGGAGGCTATAATTGCTTTGGAAGGATTCAATAAAGCTCAAAAAACACAAAGTGCTCCTTTTTCCAATTGGAGATGGAATTTCTGGTACACAAGGTCTCAAAAGATGGCATCCAGCCCATACCAGACAAAGTTGACGCCATCAAAAAGATGTATGCCCCCAGAGCCTAAGAGATATTCAGGTATTCATTGGCATGGTGGTTTACTATTGTCAGTTTATCTCTCAGTTCGCCAATCTAGCTGGGCTTCTATTTTACCTCCTGAAGAATAATGTGCCTTCTGAATGACTACTGGAACAAAATCATGCCTTTAATATGTTGAGGACCGCTCTTTGAACTAAACCATTTTAGTCCACCCACGTTTTGATTAGCCCTTCTTGCTGTTCATGGACATGAGCATTATCGCTGTCAGGGTCATCCTAGCCCAAAATGACGAAAATCAGGTCAACCACCTTGTGGCCTATTTTAGCAAGACTCTTAGTAAAGCTGAACAAAACCATAGCGTTATAAAGCAGGAATGCCTGGCTGTCTTGCTAGCAATTAAAATTTTTGGCCCTATCTCTATGGCACCCACTTTACCATAGTCACCAATAGTTACTCACTACACTGGCACCAGCAGATGAAGGACACAGAAGTCTTTTAGCCAGATGGACCCTAAGGCTGCAGAGCTATGATTTCAACATTGTTCATCACATGGGCGTGATCCACCAAAACGCCAATGGCCTCTCCAGTATGCAGGTGCTGGCTTCCTTAATCCCTGAGGAAGATTTACTGTACAATATTGTTGTTCAACACGAATGTTGGGATTTGAAAACGCTTTAAGTCCAAGCTGAGCTCCAAAAGATAATTTGGGAAACTCAGATTAAATAGGCTGCTATAGAAAAGAGTCATTAAGAAATGGCTCCCTTATGTCCGCCCTTCTTCCCAAACCAATGTTCTTCTAGAGGGCCATACAACTGTGGGACATGGGAAAGTTAAGAAGAATCACGAATGGTTGAAGTCTTGATGTTACTGGGACCAATTGGTGAAGACCATCTAAGTGGTCCTGGAGGCCTGTATGCTTGCCAATCTCAAAACTGGGCCAGTCATTTTATAAAAACACAATCATTACCCCAAGGACCCTTCAATGTCATTAGCGTTGATGTGGTAGGCTATCTTCCCACTGGACTGTAAGGTCATAAATATATCCTAGCCGTTGATCATCTAACCATATTGGTCGAAGCAATTTTGGTTACTACTGCCACTGCAAAAGCCATGGCTCTCTTCCTTATTTTATCTGTTTTTACCCAACACAGATGCCCACAAACTTTACTTTTTAGACAATGAGTTAAATTTTACCTCACAGATACTCCAAGAACTTAATTCGCTTTTTGGCACTAAACAAAGTTTTGCTGCCCCCTACAACCCATCCACTAATGGGTTGGTGGAATGCACTAATGGAACCATTTTCTCTATTTTGTGAAAGATGGCCGCCTCTGACCCTGATCTCTGAAATCATTTACTATTCAGAGCTTTTCTTGCCTACAGAATAAGCTACCATCGTTGCTTTAAATGCCCCCTTTGAAGATCTATATGAACGTGCTCCTTGCTCACAATTATCATTCAACTTTGTTAAAATGTCCTCTACTGAGAACTTTTATCTAATCATGGAGGCCTTAGCCAATGAAATTGTCTATCTTTAAGCCTACCCATAAGAGGCATCATCACCGCCAGAGTGAGACATCCCATAATGTTGGCTGATCCTACTTACCCGTTTTTTCAATTAGTTGAACTCATTCTCTTCCATTACCATCAATCTGGAATTTGACAGAGTAATATTAACGTTCTTAGGTCTGGACCTTATAAGGTCATTCACAAGGTGAACTCTGAGTACTCCATTGCCAACTTCAATAAGAGGACAGTGGTGAATTGAGTGCATGGCTGAGTTCTCCAGCCCTATACTCCCCTTTTACAGGATATTGAGGGGGCGCTGCCAGAATTTGAGATGACGAGAAAGCAGAATCCTGCTCCCAAATTGATCCTCAACTGATCAACTCTTAAACTAGCGCAAAAGGAACCAAATCCTGGAGGCACCAAGATTAGATTCAAATATGAAGCATCACCTGTACAAGAACTTATGGAACCACCTACAGGAATTCTGTCCCTGCTTCCTAATCTAAGAAACGCCGCCCCCACTTCTTCGGTCATGAGGACAACGCAGTGCAATGAGGGCACTGGCCAGGCGATCAATCTGCAAGCCAGTAAAAGCTCTTGATTCTACTAGGCCATAAAGGTCCCTGAGGCACCATGTCCCCACAAGCCCTATTATAATATACGCTTTCTATCACAATAAAGTGGTCTATATTCTCTTCATCTTTTTTGTTTTTGACCTCTCCACTAATTTCAAGATTTGAGTCTTATTTCAGACTCTGGCAACAGTCAAAAGTACTGTTACACTAAGACCTATCAAAAACCAAGCCATGGGCACCGCCATGGCAGCAGATTCTGCTGCTGTTAGCAACTTTGGGACCATGGGGCCAAAATTCGTTATGGTTCCATGGGTTGTTGAGTGTGTGGAGAAGTCACAAAACTTTGCCAAATGGGGAGAAATAATCTCCAACAGAAAATGTACATCCTGGTGCCAGAAAGCAAACAAAGTGGGGCTATCCCCAAGAGGCTGCTAAATTGGTATCCTCATTTAAAGATCGAGGGCAGCAATGTTGTGATGATGGCATCTATGGCCCAGTCATTGCATAACTCAGGGAATATGGAATTTGTAGGTGGCAGCTGTAGAAAGTGGTAAAATTTAAACTGGAAAAATTTGCGAGGTAAAATTTTTATTAATCAAAAATTGGATAATGAACAACAACTTTACCTTAAGGGACAGTTATATTGACTACTGGGGGGCTTGTGGAATAAATATGTTTTGTATAGACTGAGAATAGTGAAATCTCATTTGATTCTGGTGAATCTGAATTTTACAACTAATTTGATGCTGAATTGATCTCCCGTTGGCCAGCCAACTCTTGATCAATTTTTCCACTAAATTTCCCCTCTTATAATAAAACACTTAAAAGATAAGCAATGCTTTGTCCAGAAGGCGACTGGTTATGCCCATGGACAGGCCACATAGGGAAAATCTCATTGGGTATCAAATAAATATAATGCTCTCAAATCCACCGGGTTGAAACATCACTTCCAGTGGAAGGGAAGTACCCTTGTGGTGTATTAAACCCACTCTTTTTGTAACTATATAGATTATGCTGCATATCAATTTATTTAACTTACTGCCCCTCTCATCAGTACCTAAAGTTATTGCAGGGAGGGATGCCAACCACTCTTCCTCTGATGGTGGCCTCTAACTGCTGACACCTCCACACAAAGCCTACCAATCCGCTGCACCAACTCTTGTGTGGCGAGGTAAAAGGGAAATGGGGAATCTTTGAGGGAATACACCGTCACTCACCTCTCATCATAACATGTGCCAAATGCCCCTGGTCACAAGAGGGATGGCCTCCTTCTTCACCCCTTCTTCATATGGAATATATTCTGCGCGGTTTAAATTCAAGGGGGTGCTCCCCAGACTTACATTATTTTTCCTCTCTATACAATGGGGAGTACCACAACAAAGAACTTGAGTGAGAGTGATACTCTTATGGGCTTTTAGAAACTTAATAACCAAGAGCGTGGTAACCTTTGGAGGGGGGACAGAGAGCGTTGAGGTGCAGATCATGAAAGGCCTCCACAAGCTCACCACAATTGCACAGACCTTGATGTGATCAACTGTTCTTATATGCCAGAAACACCTTACATGCTACTAGATACTGAACCGAATGGCGAAATTTCTGGGAAGCCAAGATTGCCTCAACCTCATCCTCTTCCAAACCCTCAACCACAATAGGCTCTGGCTCCTCTGGGACTTTCCCCTCTAATGGGGCAACTGCAAAACGTGGAAAATAGGGTGCTGTTTTTAATGGGCTGAAATTGTCAAACAAAACTCACCATTGCTCAATTCTGCCTCCATCACTTGGTACTGACCATGTACTTGCGAATTTTTGGGAGGGCACCTGCATCTGCAGGTAGCGCGTGTCCAACATGATGAAGAACCCCACTCTGTTTCATTAGTTGGGAGAGATTTCCAGTCTTCAGAAATTTTGTTATCACTGATGGCCTTGGATATATGCTCCTGAACCACAGACTGGGTGCTCATAAATGTGCTGCGCATGTTCTGCCGCAGGAAGAAATTTTGGGTGAAGACACAGCCTGATAGAAAATCAGGGTTGTACCCTATTATGGCCTCATATGGCTTGAAACCAGTAGATGCGTGAGTACCATTATTATAAATGAATACACCATTGGAAGGTCATCCTCCCAGGCGTCCTGTGAAGCCATTGCATAACAGCAAAGACACTGTTCAAGAATCAGATTTCCCCGTTCTGTTTGACCATCTGACTGTAGGATGGTATGCAGTCAAGAAGCATGGATTAGTATTCAAGTTTTCCAAAAGTTTAGTCCAAAAAATGCGCAATAAAATGTAAACACCAGTGTTGTAAATTTGAACGGCATTGCTAGGATCCATTGAGCTACTCACACAGGTTGAGCCCTCTGAGCAACGGATGGACAATGTGGAGATCATCGGTCCTTCAGACACACTTAGAAATATATTAAAAAATAGGAGCAATCGCCCCAACAGTTCTTTTATTTATTTTATAAATACAGCGTCCTCGCTGTCCTGTCTTGTCTGCCCTAAAAAGCCTACCTATCTCATTCACACATTTCACTTATATACTTCAGCTGCAGGCGATACTATTTCTCATTGCTTGGGTTATTCTATTCCGCCAATTTTCCTCAAATTTGACTTGTTATTTTAAAATACTCTCGCCCTGTTTGTAAGCGAATTTACTTTGTATTAGTCGAACATCAACATCGCCTTATCACCTTGTCACCTTATATAGAGGCGATCCAATAAACTCATTATATCCGATAAGACTCGTTATATCTCAATATTGCCTCAGCTCAAGGCAATTGAATATTCATAACTGATACTGTGTTCAGCGGTTTCCGCCTGGCTGTCCCAAGACTATCATCCAGTCATATCAAAATTGTGACATTACCCCTCCTTGACTGGATGATAGGATCATATTGTTTATAAGGTCTGAGGAACTTTGCATGTACTCGATTAATGATCCAACCACTGATAGGATCCTTAATAGTAAACGTGTCAACTCCAGTCTTCTCTTTTATTTCAAATGAAACTATCCAAATACTGGCAAGTTTATGCTTCCAGCCAAATCTGTGCTGATTGTGAAAGAGAACCATATCACCTTCTTTGAATGACACCAATCCACTACAGCATGTCTGATCAATTGCCTGATTCTTAATCTTCTTAGCCAAACTGAAGGAATATGCTTCAGTTTGTAGCTTGATCATAATGTTTACAAGGTTAGTCAAATAGTGGTGGGGTTCTAATCCGCCAGTGTCTTCTACAAATGCATAAAGAAATGCCGGAAGAGCCAGGTGTTGGTTATATAGTAATTGGAATGTACTCTTACCCATGACAGAATGGTAACTAATGTTATATGTGAACACAGCAGTGGAAAGGAGGGAGCTCCAATCAGAAGGGCGATCCATTACTAATTTTCAGAGTATGTTCACCAGAGTTCCATTCACTCGTTCAACCATTCCATTGGACTCAGGGTTGTATGGGGTCATCAGAACTCCGCAGATCCCCATAAGCTCATTCAACTTAGGAAGTATGTGCAAGGTGAAGTTGGTGCCATTATCGGTGAGAATAAACTGAGGGCAACCATGCTACTGAATAATGAATTCTAGCACGAATTTAGATATCATAATGTCCCCCAGATCTTATATCACCCTTGCTTTGACTCACTGGGTCAAGTGGTTGATAGCCACAAGAATGTACTTACAACATTGGCTCCTGTTAGCAAGGGCCCAACAACATCGAGGGAGACCATATGCCAAGCAAAATGTGGTTTCACTAACTGATATGATGTCATACGATGGAATGGCTTCTCCACTTGGCACTGATGGCAACAGGAAATAGTTTTGAGCACATTGAAACTCATACTCTCCCAATAGTACCATGGGCATAACAACTCCATAGTCTTACGCATGCCACCATGCCTGACCGCCCTGTGAGCGCTCATAATGATTCCCAGCTGTGCGGAGGGCTGTGGGAAATTCATTATAGAATTGCAGATTCATTTTATACAGTTCTCCATTCCATTGGAAGGTATTCGAGTGCAATTTGTCTAACATTTTGATTACTTGAGGTGGTTCATTGTCATATTTTCTGCTGAGCATCTTATCATACATCACGTAGCTAAGGTCTGCTGTCACCACAATAGTCAGTAACCAAGATAAACAGTCTGCATTCTGATGCTTCACTCCCAGCCAATAAAGTATCTCAAAATTGTAAGCCTGTAACTTGAGAGCCCATCAAGCCAATCATCCTTCTGGTTCTTTGAGATTTTGCAACCAGCATAATGATGTGTTATTGGTTATGACTTTAAACTTTACTCCATGCAGATAGACTCTGAATTGTTTATATGCATATATTACTGCTAAGCACTCTTGCTCAGTCGCAGTATAGTTACGCTTGTGACAGTTCAGACTACAACTACAGAAAGCAACAGGATTTTCTTCTCCCTCATCATCTTTCTGAGAAAGTACTGCCCCAACAGCATAAAGGGACGCATCCATCTGAACAATAAATTTTAATTAGAGTTTGGGTATTGCAGCACCAGTGCACTTCTTAACACTGTATGTAGTTCATCAAAAGTGGATTGATAACGTTCCGTCCACTTGAACACAGCATCCTTTTTTAACAACTCAAATAGTGGGCCCCCAATACAGCTAAAATTAAGGATAAAGCGTCAATAGTAACTGACCATCCCCAGAAATACCTGTATGTTGCGCTTATTATTAGGTGTAGCCATTTTGCTAATGGCCTCCACCTTAGCCAGTTGTGGCTGCAGCTCAGTTGAGTCTACCTCAAAACCCAGGTATTCTAGCTGATCTTTAGAAAGTTACAAATTCAAGGTTTAATTTTATTGTTCGCCTCAGCCAGTTGGTGGAATACTGCTTCAAGGTGGTCTAGGTGCTTCAAAAAAGGTTTGAGAGAAAACGTTAATATCATTGAGTTATACTAGGACACATGACAGTTTCAGGTCGCCAAGAATAGTGTCCATGGCCCGCTGAAAAATAGCAGGAGCGTTACACAGTCCTTGAGGCATCCGTGCTGGTTGAAAAAGGCCTTTAGAGGTGATCACAGCACATTTTTCCTGTTCTGCCAAGGGTAACTCGATTTGCCAATAACCTGATATTAAGTCCATCACAGAAAAGTAGCGAGCACCCCCTAATTGGTCCAGAGCATCATCCATTCTAGATAAGGATACAAATCCTTTTTTGTAATACTGTTGAGCTTCTGGTAGTCTATTACTACACGGTTGGTGCCATCCTTCCTTTTTACAATCAGAACAGGCGAAGCCCACAGACTCTTGGATGGCTCAAGCATCCCTTGTTGTAATAACTTATTAATTTCCTCAGTAACCACATCTTCTGCTGCCCAAGAATGGCGGATTGGCTGAGACCTTATTGGAGGATGATCGCCGGTATCCAATCGATGGACCACCCCCCAAGAACACCCTAAATCATGATCATTGACAGCGAAAATCCCCTTGTATTTCTGAAATAAAGCTAATGCTTGGTCTTTTTGTTCATCTGATAATCCTGTTAAATTACTCCGCGGTACCACCATTAGTACATTGGCAGGTGTCTCAGCCGTTAGACAAAATTCATCCAATGATCTGAAACCATGAACCTGGCAAACTTCTTCTATAGGTATCAGATTTAGATACTCAATAGTTTGGAGGCGGCAGATTTGGATTGGTTCACTCTGTAGGTTTGCTAATAAAACCTTTAACTTCCCATGTCCTGGGAGGATAATTCCTGGAGCCACATGCGGCTCAAATCATGTTTGATGATAGAGCCCAATGACCTCCCCGTATAACCCACTCAGCACTTCTACCTCTAACTCAGTATTCGCTAAAACTTGATGACCAGAAGGAATGGATATGGGCCCTGCCGCTCGAAGAGGTATCCCTTGATATTAATAGATCTGCTGAGGAAGGGCCCAAGTTTTGCACTTCAGTTGATGGTAGCAAACAGGCCATACCCCATCACAATAGGCGAGGTTGATATGACTTGTATGCACTGGGTCTTTTGGTACTCCCCTTGTAGTAAAATAAATTGGGATCTGTTGACCCAGGATATTGAAGACCTCCTCCATTATATCAACGATAGCCCCAAAATGACGCAGAAAAGCGGTCCCTATTAATATGTCATAGTATTCATTTAGTAACACAATTGCCAGAGCCACAATGACGATGGACCCAAATTGCAGAGGCAGCGCACTATAAGCTCCCTCAGAGACAGTGCTTACAGATCAGCAGTTCTGTAAACCATGTAATGGTCTACATCAGGTTTCAGCATTAATTTTTGCATAAACTTAGTGGAAACTATATTAACTGGAGCACCAGTATCAATTATAGCGCGAACTCTATTTTTTTTTTTTACAACAAAAATATTTTTACAACAAAAATATTACAGTAGGTACACTCAGAATAAGAAAAAATATTGACTGTTTAATATGTGAACATTTATGGGCTCTCTTTTTCCAAGAAAATTCTTAATTCCTTCTCCAACTTGGGGGTATTCTCTGACAATAACATCTACCGGAAGGGCGACGTTTACTCCTTTCAGAGTTGGCGCATCCGCGGTAGGTTTAAGTTGATCTGAGGACACTTGATCAAGCATTTGACAGGCGTAGGGCTTCAGTTGTTTGAAGGATTCTTCTTCTGCCGCCATCTTAGCTTGAGCTCAGGTTACTATGTTTACTCCTCCAACCAGCAGTTGATATAGAATTCCGTCATTGTACTGAGGAATTTTTACAGGGTATACTATTATTTATTTGGGGACATGTTGAGTGGGTATCGCGGAGGTAGAGGGTCCCATCTCTACTCCTCTCCATCTTTTCCCTGGTAGTATTAGTCTTGTATGTAATTCGTGCAGCGATTGTGGCAGAACTTTGCCAAATGACCAGGGCGACCGCATTTGTAGTAGTTAACCCCATAAGAACTACGTCCTGAGTTATCATAAGCGGGTCCAGATCAGAAGGGTTGGAGTTGTTCAGTATACCCAGTTCCTGGTTGGTAAACCAGTTGTTGACGGTCAGTGTAATTAAGTCCAGGTCAATAAATTAGGTTTCTGGCGGTTGTCATGGCCAGCCCATTGATGCTGATTGTACTGTTGATTATAATTTAACTGAGGACGAGAAGCAGAGTTATAGAAAGGCTGAGGATTACTAAACAAAGCTGCAGGCGGCTAATAGTATTCTCCAGAATAAGAGGGTGCCAGGGCAGCAGTAGCCTTACAATCTGAATTTGGTGGCAAAAAGTTAGGGGATACCTGTTGTAGAAACTGTACAATTTTAAGTAGAGGTACATCATCATCAAGAAGTGGCGAAATAACATTAGAAAGTTCGCAATATGGCTTCACCGTGGTGGACATGGCAATGCACATGTCAGCTTATGCTAAGTACTCGGCTCCAATCAGTATATGGGCTTCTGTGGTGAAATGATCAGTGAACTCAATGAGAGTCTCATTTTACGGAACCCAATTTTTAGAATTCCGCTTTCTGTTGTGACATTTTTGAGTTTTCCCCAAACAAGTGGAGCACGGTGTCCTTTACATCCTTATTATAGATGGAGCTATTGGGGAGGTAACAGGTGACCTGATTGGCGCTTCCTACGTTCAGGGCAGATATTAGCAGCTTAGCCTTTTGTTTATCAGAGGCTCCTTTCATGGTGAACTCAAATAATTTAAAGAACCCATGGATGTTCCCATTGCAGTCAAACTGGGGTATCTTTTTGATATTAATTTCCTCTCTTTGTTTGCAGTTGTTAGGTCTACACTGAGAAATGGAATGAGACCTGAAAGTGGACTCACAATGAGGAGCAGGATTAGTGGAAGTGGGGATATTTGTTGCTTTGGGGGTAGCATGACCATTGGTTGTAGGTGTTACAGCCATTACTGGAGGTAAGTGGTGTTCTGACTCATATTAATATCCGGTGCTATTATCATGAAGGACATATCTATGACCAACGCTGTTTTCTCCTACATAGTATGTTTCTTCTTGATAGTCATCATCCTCCCAGCACGATGACTGAGAAGGAGTAGAGAATCTTTGTTCTGCATATTGCAACCGCTGTGTGGTATCATTTATTCATTCAGTAAGTTCTTCATTTTGTTGTCCCAAGATTCTTATTTGACTAAACGTAAAATCAAGTTATTGCATGACCGCGTTACATTCTTGAAGGAGTTCAGCTTGGTTTTTGAGTACCGCGCCCAAGGTAACTTTGAATTACTCATATGAAGCAGATATGGAGTTTTTAAGAGGACTCCCCAATGACATGACTTGGGTAAGGCATAATTGGCGACTGGAGTTTTGGAGTGTTGTGTGGTTGATCAATGGGCCCCCTGTAGTGAGCACCACTGTTGTAAATTTGAACAGTATTGCTAGGATCCATTGAGCTACTCACACAGGTTGAGCCCTCTGAGCAACGGACGGACAATGTGGAGATAATCGGTCCTTCAGACACACTTAGAAATATATTAAAAAATAGGAGCAATCGCCCCGACAGTTCTTTATTTATTTTATAAATACAGCGTCCTCGCTGTCCTGTCTTGTCTTCCCTAAAAAGCCTACCTATCTCAATCGCCCATTTCACTTATATACATCAGCTGCAGGCGATACTATTTCTCATTGCTTGGGGTATTACTCCGCCAATTTTACTCAAATTTGACTTGTGATTTTAATCCGCTGTCACCCTATTTGTAAGCGATTTACTTTGTATTTGTCAAATATCAACATTGCCTTATCACCTTGTCACCTTATATAGAGGCGATCCAATAAACTCATTATATCCAATAAGACTCATTATATCTCAATATTGCCTCAGCTCAAGGCAATTAAATATTCATAACTGATACTGTGTTTGGCGGTTTCCACCCGACTGTCCCAAGACTATCATCCAATC
Organism: Massospora cicadina; assembly: GCA_022478985.1. Lineage (NCBI taxonomy): Eukaryota > Fungi > Entomophthoromycota > Entomophthoromycetes > Entomophthorales > Entomophthoraceae > Massospora > Massospora cicadina. Next base: position 23,298 of record JAKSZP010004244.1, on the reverse strand, counting down.
ATATCAAAATCACGACAACCAGTCACTTACAATCTCTTGTGGAAAGCAAAACATTGATAAAACATGCTGTATGAAAAGCTAGGACATCTCTTCAGAGATTATGGCTGACAAACAGAGAGTGATTATTGAGAACTTGGTAAAGCGGTCCATGACCACCATAATTGTGGTAAACTCATTAGAGCTAGGGATCTCAACAATGAAATTGATTGACACTAAGGTCCATAGACTCTCTGCCTGCTGCAGGGGATAGAGAAGACCATTTTTACCTGGTCCATCTAATTTAGCCTGCATGCATGTCATGCAGTTCATAATCCACGTCAGAATATATTTGGAAATTCCTGAACAGTTGCACATCCACTTAATAAAACCAGACATTTTTTATTTCCCAGGTTGCACACTGTGGGGGTCATGGTGAGCCTAAATGACCTTGTCTCAGTATTGGGGTAGCAACAAATATTTTGGACCTAAACTGAATGTTTACCTCTGCCAACGAATAAAGGTACTGCTTATGCGTTGAAAATGCCATCTGGTCAATAACTCCAAAATTCTCTATCCAGACGTTTTACCTGACAAAACCCGATGCCAGAGGCATATCTGGGGCCTATTACCACTGAAACTGCAGGAGGAGCAATGGTTAGAATCCTTGTTAGTGGAATTTATGCTGTTACCTCCTTCTCTTCCGCCTTCACCAGATTCAACCCAGGATTGCAACTAAAAAGTCTGGAAGAAGATATAAAGTCCCTTCCATGAACTCATATTTAAAATCTTAACTACAAAGGTCACAATACATCTGGGCTTGATGATGCGCCAGCTTCTGCAGCTTTCAAAAATACATAAGGTCTTGATGATCCATCCTCATGGTTACTTCATGTCATTTGCTCTACAGAAGGTACTGTCTGTGGGAAAGAGACCACATCACAGCGTCCAACTCCTTATCATAAATGGCCCAGGACAGTTCAGATAAAGTGAACTTATGCAAAAAGTAGTTGACAAGATGTTCCAAACTAAGATGCACTTGCAACAATAATTCCCTCAAAGCGGCAAATGAGGCACCACACACTAAAATAAATGGCTTGGTGGTGTCCACATAGAGAATGGAAGGTGCCAAAAACACATGCTTGATGGCGCCAAACGCCCACTAGCACTCCTCCAATCAGCAGAAAGTCACATTCTTCTTGTTCAGGGGATGAAGCGGTGCGGCCAGATGTAAGAGGCCAGGAGAAATTTTTTTAGAAAGATGACTATGTACAAGAAACATTGCAACTGCTTTCTAGTCACAGGTTTGGGACACTTAAGTATTGTCATAAACTTTCTGGGGAAATGGCTTAACCATTTTTTTAGGATTAGCTACCTAGAAAAGTAACCTCCTTCCAGAAGAATTCACACTTTGAGGCTTTACATAAAGCCTCGCCTTATGCAACTCAGTAAACGCCGCCTCCAGGTCCTTCTCTTTCAGCCTAAGAGTGGGGAGTGACTGAGGATATCATCAATGTATTTCACAACACAGGTGAGTCTGAGGTCGCCTAGAACATTATTGATCATCCGCTGGAATGTATCCAAAGCATTCTTTAGGAAAAGGCATCACACAGAACTGTATTATGCTCCTTTTGTAAGGCTTCCGGGGCCAGCATCAAGGTGGACATGGGTGTGAACCCTTTTAGAACCAAAAAGGGTTAAATCCCAAGGCCCTTCTTTCTCCCAGATTTCTGACCTAGGCCATACCCTAGATGAGAGATGGGTAGACGCTGCCCCTCCTTGCTTGCCTCACACTTTTCTTTCCTACCCTCAAGGCCAAATTCACTCTAGTCTCAGAATCAGGATTTTATATAGAGAAAACTCAACAAATTTGTAAAAACTTCAAACAAACCATGAAATTTTATACCACGGCCCCCATCTCATGCCCCAAACGGTTAGTTTACTCAAGAGCCACCTTCATAGAAAAACACACCCAATAAGTCTAATATGTGGAAAAAAAATCAGGGAAAAAAGGGTGAAAGCAGTTTAGCTTGTCACTCCAGTCTGAAATCTAAAATGCTAATTCAGACCTCCATAATTTGGGGAAAATGGCTCAAGGATAGCTTGGAAGTCAACTGATACTATTGAGGTGAAGTCCATGTTCAAAACTGTAAACTCTAGGCTCAAATTCGGAAAATGAACCATACTACTGTTGTTAAGCTTAGAAGCTTCCCCATCTCACCTTAAGACCCAGCAGCCTTCTAATGGTAAGGTGTGTCAGTATTCTCCATTTATTGGGGGAATCCCTAACTAAGGGGCACAACCCACCTATGGGCTAATGCCAGATTAAGCTCCCCATTAACTTGGGTTGAGCCCAATTGAAGTATTGGGGATCAACCCCAATAATAACTTAGTTATTCAACACTGGTGACTAATACCAAGGATTTTGAAACATCAATTGGGCTGCAGGGAATCACTATCCGACGCTGACCCAATAAATTCACCCTTTCAGGACCACTGGCGACTAATTCCAAGGATGATCCCACTCCCCATTGTGTTAATATTATTTATTTATATTTTTTGTCATTAGCAATTGATTCTGACATTTTCTTACTCCCATTTCCTTCCTTTCCTAATCCATCAATGTCTATAAATACCTCAAGTATCATTCTAATAAGCCACCGTTTCTCGCCTATCTCTTTTCCTTTTTTAGCTTTACTTGAGGCCTTAATGGCATATTAACTCGCCGGGGGCTTTGAGGCCCTGAAAATATTGGGCCAGGTTGTAGTTGTTCTACCAAGTTCATGACAGTGGTGCTCACTACAGGGGACCCCATACACCACAAATCTTCTGTTTATAAATGACTTCTGCATCTAAATCCAAGTTAGCTGCTTTATAACGATAACTATCTAGTGCTTTGTCTCGCCTCAAAAAGCTTGAGCAGCACTATTCTCAAGGCTTTTATGGAGCCTCCCCTATCATCCATAAACCCCCTCTTCAAGATAAGTTTACACCTGGTAAGGGCAGTATTGCATCCTTCCTGTATGTTTATGAATCAGTAATGGAAGGATTGACTGACCAGCAAAAACTCAGGTACATCCTCCCCTGCTTGAGTTGTATGGCTCAATAATTAATGGTTCATCACATGGTCAATCTCAGCACCTAGGCGGAGGTTAAGCAAGTGCTAATGAGGAATAAGGCTCCAAACAAAGCTTACAATTTCAAAAACAGGCATTTATGTGCCTTGGCCTGCAATAAATATCTTGATCCTTTTTTTATTGAGCGATATTATAGTGAATCTCAGCCTCTGTTCCTGGCAAAAAATACTACCTCTAGATGACGCATCACTGCTATTTTGGCTGGTTTAACGTCTCATCCTTCTTTAACGCTTCATATTTCTTCAATCAAGCACACCTTCAAAAATGTACGCAATATTAAAGAGGCCTTGTTAGCTGTGGCTGACTATTATGAAAGTGATACTACGCCAGAAGCTATGAGGCTAGAATCCACTATAACCCCCCAGCCTCTTCTATGGCTATCTCCCTTTGGAAATTTGCTCCCGCAGAGTTGCCGCAACAAGATACTCCCCCAGGTGATGATAAGCATAGGATACTAGCAGTGACGGGGCAGTGGTCCCCTTCATCTTCAGCTCCCAAAGTGCAGCTGGTGAAGTTGACTATCACTCCGCCCTGTTCTTCTCCTTAATTAGAGCATCCTTCTAGAGTGGCTCATTTGCCACGTCCTGCCAAGGCATTATCTCTATCCCCCTTGGAATCTCCTCCAGCCATCCTTAGTTTAAAACTTGTAGACATGGGGCAGCCCAAAACCCCTACGCCAAAGGTTAAATGTAGAGCTGTAATAATTACAGGTCTCCTCAAAAAGTAACCCAGGAAAATGAGTGGTCCCAGGACCTCACTTGTAATAAGGGAAGCCCTGACCTTACCTCCCAACCGATGGAAACCTTGATGTGCATTGAAAATTCCTCTGACGACGAATCTGAAGGGGGTTGTGAAGATGTCAGTCACTTATTATTAGGAGCCCTATAGAAGAGATTTACCCAACAGGTTGAACCCTGATAGAGTGAATTGGGCTAGGATCCCCCGCCAAACTTATCTCCACCAAGTGTTGATGGGTTTTGAGGTCATTGACACTTCCAGTGACGCTATCCAGTTTATTGTCACCTCGATTCTCCTGAACCAGTGTGTTCATACCCTGCAGTCTATCCAGGAGAAATACCATGAGGCAGCCTAATGACCTTCCTCTACTCTCCGATTAAAGGAGGTTCTTTTTCCCCCAACTTTTATGAAACCTTAACCAAAGTGGAGGTCGTTGTCAATGGAGTGCAGGTTAGGGCTATCCTTGACACTGGGTCCCAGTGAACGTTGTGTCATCAAAACACACCAAAAAGATTTACTGCCCCTGACCTTGACTACACTCAAAATTTGGTAATGCGGGCCCAAACAACACCTGCGCCATTATGGCGTACTCTTCTCCGCCCTTCCGTTTTTGGAAGCTCATCTTGTCAGATCCAGCGGTGGCCCTAACTTTACCTATTATCTACTCATTGGTACCCAGTTCATGCTTGAGTATGAAGGGATTATCAACATGAAGCAGTGTTATCTCTCCCTGCTTAACTATGAGGTTCCACTGATTTTGATATATGAGAGCGAAATAAAAAGGATTATGTTTGCACATTAGAGTATCCCTATTCCGCTCTATCACTACACATTACAACAGCAGGACGACATACCAAAATATCACCTCAATAATTGAACGCCCTAGAGGGTATCCCTTTCTATACTTCTGAAGAGGTGGTCATTAAGACTGGTGAACAAAGTGTAGTTGAAACAAAATTTACAGTGCAAAACCCACACAACTGCTTACTGCACATGATTAGCATTGATGGAGTTAGTCCTTTGGAGCCCAGAGTTTTTCCAGGCGTTTTAGACTTCGCCTATCAATGACTTATCAACCTCCTGCTAGGTAATCTCGCCAAAAAGAATATGGTTGTAAATAAGCATCAGGAGATTGAAATATACATGCTGATTCCCCTTGAGGAAATAAAGCAAGTTCACTGTATTGAGTGTATGGCGGATATGGGCTTACCTGACGACCAGTCTTTATGTACCCCATCTTCCATTCATATCTTCAATGAACTAACACCAGCTGAGCTGGATATAGTCCAACCTTGCTTGAAGCCTACAGCGACATTTTTTTTCTAAATATGACAATGACTATGAGCACATGAAGGGTTGGACTCATCCCATTGATGTTGGTGATGCCCAGAATATCTGCTCCAAACCCTACCTCAAATCTAAAGTTGAGGAGCTACAGACATGGACAGAGCTCAAACAGCTTCAGGATGCTGGGTTTTTGGTGACTTCCCAAAGCCCTTGGTTTTCCCCACTCCTACTATTAATGAAGAAAATGGAGGTAATTGAGTAGTGATGGACTACCATAAGCTTAACAACCTCACCAAGAAGTACAGCTACCTTATCTCCCGCATTGATGACCTCTGGCCCAACTCGCTGGGTCTAAATTCTTCTCTGTTATGGACTTGGCTAGCAGGTTTTGGAAGATGGACCTTTATCCACAGGATCGTGAGAAGTGCGCCCTTATCTGCAGCGAGGGTTTGTTCCAAACTACTTGTCTACCTTAGGGGTTGTGTAATGCACTTACTACTTTTCAGTGGGCTATTGATCATATTCTCCAGGACCTTAAGCTGAGCTGTGTGATCATCTAACTTGATGACATTACAGTGTTTCCTAAGACCTTTAATGAACATCTTTCTCACCTGGAAGTAGTCTTCCAATGCTTACATCAGTCCAACCTTAAATTAAAGCCCTCAAAGTGTACTTTTTTCAGAAGAAGCTGGATTTTCTTAGCCACGCCATCTCACATGATGGTAAAACTCTCAAGATAAGGTCAAAGCAATATCTAAGGTTCCATCACCCAAATCCCCTTTGTGACATCCATGTATTCTTTAACATGATGGGGCATTACTATCAATTATCCACAAATTCTCCAATCTTAGTGAGCCCCTTGTACGTCTCTTAGCTAAGAACACTCCGTTCCATTGGGGTGCTGAACAAAAGGCCACATTCGAGACCCTGAAGGCGCTATTGCAAAAAAGGCCAATACTTTGCCACCCTGACTACGGCAAGCCAAAATGTTGTTCACAGAAACCTTTATTTACGCCGTTGGAGCTACCTTGGCTCAGTTGGATGATTATGCAGTCATCATCCTGTGTCTTATTTCAGTAAGATGCTCTCAAAAGCTGAGCGCAACTACAGCTTCACTGAAAAGGGGTGCCTTGCCATCTTACTTGCTTTCATATACTTTTGCCCTTTTTATACTGGACTTCCTTAAAGTGATTACTGACCATGCATCCTTAAAGCGGTTACAAATATGAATGACCCCATTGGGCGGTTGGCTTGATGGGCTCTTAAGCTCCAGCACTACGATATGACCATTTAGCATTGAGCTGTGATGTGCTATATGAACGTTGATGGGTTGACGCGGCTTCCTGTCCTACACCTTGACAATAGTGAAGCAGAGAGGTTTCGTGACCTCCTCATGACTCCTAAGGCATGGGCTGATGAAGATGAACCATAACAGAAGATTCTAGCACGACACTCTCACAACACAAAGGTGGAGAGCGGGAAGTTTTATAAGAAAGTAGGAGTAAATTGGTTGCACTATCTACAGCCGACAAAACAAGTAACTGTTATTATAAAGTCTCACATTATCATGGGCTATGGTGGAGTCTGAAAAAGCTACGAGTGAATTAAAAGTGGTATTACTGGAAGGGCATCATGAAGACCATAGCTGAAGTCCTGAATGCCTGTCTGACCTGCAAAAAACAATCAAGCTTCAAGTCCCATTATCAGTACCAACCTACGACGCCCCAACAACCCTTCCACACAATAAGTTTGGATGTGGTAGGTCCTCTCCCTTAGACTACTGGGGGCAATAGATATATCTTGATTGAAAATTTATCACTTCATCAAATCGGTTGAAGCTGTAACTCACCGCTCAGACTCCAAAAGCCACGGCTACCTTCTTACATCAATATATATTCATGCGGCATGGTTGCCCCAGGTCCTCTTTTGGGAAAATGGGAAAGCTTCACTTCTCAGAGTGGTAACGCTCCTTGCCACCTCCATGGGGACACAACAACTCTTATCAGCCCCTATAATATATCCACAATGGTGCCATAAGAGTTAATAAAACACTGGTATCTATACTCCAGAAAATGGCCAGTTCAGACCCTCTTTACTGAAATCTCTACTTTCTCAGCGCGCTCATGGCTTATTGTTATAGTTGCCATTGTATCCTTAAAATGTCCCCTTTCTGTGTGTTATATAGGCGAGAACCTGGGGTGCCATTTTTATTGGCCAAAGCTATCTTCTCTGACAGTACTAACCCAGAACAAGCCTTGAAAAAATTGGTTCATCACATCACCCAATTACAGCCCAAGGCTATGACTAATTTGGCGGATACTGTCACTAAAGAAGTTCAAGCTGCTAATGAGAGACAGTCCCCAATTCCATACTTCCAAGTATCTGACTTAGTACTGTATTACCACAATTTGATCACTTCTAGGAGTGAGAAGCTCAGGTCTATCTGGGAGGGGCCATTCATAGTCACATCTAAGCGAGGTGATGAATACTCCATCAAATCCTTTGCTTCTGGAGTCACCATATACCGGATCTATGGCCAATTTTTACAACTTTATTCATCCCCTAACACTCTTGAAGGGGGTAATGTCAGACAATTGCAAGTCTGATATTGTGTGAAGAGCGTTTTGGACAAACATGAAGATAAAATCAGCCAAAAGTTCCTAGTAATTTCTCAGTGGAACCCTTTGAATTGGGGCAATAAAATTATTAATAATAATACTTGACCAAATAGCTCACGTTTGGGTAGACAGGATATTATGAACATTGTAAAAATCAAAGGAGCTCTTCAAAGGTCCCTCCCTGTCTTACAACTAATCTGGTTTAAGCCACACCGTGGAGACCAGCCCCTTTTATAGGGTTGGAGGGGGTCCCAAAAGGTGCAAATATCTTCTCACACAGTGATTAGCTCAAATAAATCAAAACTTTACCTCAAAGACTAGTCATACCTACTGTTGAAAATTTTTCATTCTCAATACTAGGTGACTCCATTAATGTGCCAGGCCAAACAGTACAAAGACTGCTGGCCCTTGCTTTTTCACAATCATTGGCGACCTTTCCCTACAAATTTGCAGGGCAACCCACCAACCCAGCAGACCAACAACTTCTACTTCTGGGGCATGACCACTCACTATAGCTCAGAGGTCCTCTCCTGGGACATGTCCAACAATTGTAGTTCAGCGGCCTCTATTGACTCCCTCCGGTTAGCTCTCCTATAATCCTTCCATTCCTTCATAGTTGCTGCTAGTTGCCCAAGTTCCCGCGGATTTTCCATCTAGTTCAATGTTGGGAGTTGGTTGCTCTGACCACTCCATGCATTTTAACCAGCACCTAACAACTGAGGATCTTGAGTCCCATCTCTACAAGCCAAGCTAACTACTGTTAACTAAAAACTTTATAAAGATGAAAACAAATATTATATCTGAAAATTTGAAGATTTGAGATTTGAAGATTAGAAGATATTTTTATTAAGAGGGAGATCTCATTATTTATAAGCATTTCTTGCCTGTCCGCATCATTGGCATTTATTGCCATCATCATATGCACTCACTGGTGATTCTCGCTGCTTAGTATTCATCAGCACTCTCACTGGCAATACTCGTCATCCTCAAATGTTCATGATTATGTCAATCCTTGATTTTTCATAATCTGAATTGATTAAATATATCATCATCCTTGCCATAAGTCGCCAGTGTCAAATTAAAATTAAAATACAGTCAGGAAATGTTCCCAATGCTCTCACAAAATCAAAATGCAGTTTGACTTTATTTAATTAATATTAAATGGTTTGGCATCCTTGACATAGGTTGATGGTAATCTGAATTAGATTTGACTTTCTGCCGGAAATCCCACAATCATTTTCACATGGAGTTAGCACCAGGATAAAAGCCTTCAAAGCTTAAATAATTAGTATTAATTAGTTCAGCATCCTCAGCATATTTCACCTGTGTTGAAATTGGCTGAAAACTCTATTGGGATCTTTTTCTGATACTTTATGACGTCAAATTTAAGCAATTCATCATCTTAATTGATAATATTAATTATCTCAACATACTCAGCCTCAGTTGCCAGTGTTGAGACCCACCAATTTTCCTATTGGGATGATCCCTGATACTTTCTTGATCCTGCGGATCAAGACAGCTCAACCTAACCAAATGGGGAGCACAAATTGAGGTATTGTCATTAAATGAAGAATTGAAATTAGCCAACTAATTGGTAATCATACTCAATTAATTATAATAGTAATTTTGTTAATATGTGAGGAATATCGCCAGGTTAAAAATCTAATACTTACTATTAACCCTCATCAGCTCTTCCATTAAAGTGAAGCGAGATCAAGAGCTCTGAGAGGTTGAATCCCATATTCCCTAATTCAGACTTTACTAATCAATCCAAATTTTAAGCCTTGACATTTTAAATACTAAGTATTGATCTATTAAGAGTATTGTTTCTTGTCCCCTTATCACAACTAATAAATGATAAAAATACCAATCTTATATATATTATAATTGCAACTTTATTATTTTTATTATAAATGGTTGACAACCCCATATATAATTATCCTGCAGTAAAGAAAAACTTCTCCTGCAGTTAAATGTTGGAATTTAGGCGAAAAACACACCCGCAATAATAACACTTGCCTAAAATCCAACAGGGTTTTAGTTTTTCTTTTTATTAAAATTTTTTCTAGTTATATGTGAGTATATTATTGTAAAAACTAAGCTGTTAATTTATAATAAATTTAACGAGATATGGGCAACAGCACCATGGTTAGAAGCCTTATCAATACCTCCCCTGAGGCACCCACCTATAGTCCCCTGAATCTAGAAGTTCTCTGTGGACCTTGGCTGCCACTATGGGTCTTAGAATATCCCCTCCAAAAGCCAGGCCATTCCTTAGCACGCTGGGTTACTAACATAAAATTCCTAACCCAATGATATAAAGTTGAAGTTGTTGGTTCGGAACCTTTTGGCATGACCAACTCTGTCACCAACCAAAGTTTACTTTTCTTCCTAAGAGTGCTCCTTAGCTGTTACCCACAGTATACCCTTGCTTCAATCATACAGCAGTTCCCTTTAGCTGTGGCAGCGCTACAAACAATCCCTTTAGTGTCCTCGCCCTACTGTAAACAGCCAGAGTTTGTGCCCCCTAGTTTGCTCACGTTAGGCCATAGTCAGGTGGTAGATCTGAGAAACAGGGTAGACACAAGAGATAGAATAGTGAATGTTTCTGAGGAGAGGGTGAACCCCACGCTCTTGAATATTGCATCCATTGCCCCTGAAAATGCACGAAGTTTGATAAAGTACAAGAATATGCAGTTATACCCTTATATTATGGGCCTAGGTTATCATATTGAGGCTGTCACTATCCTCCCACAGGGGTCTGAAGGGCTATAATGGTTCATTCAGACCAGTCCCCACTTTAGTATCTTCTAACCCAAGGGTGTTTCAAATTCCTGGGAGATGGCGTGGGTAAACAGCGTAGATCTAGCAGCCCCAGCACTCACTGCCATTGATATCACAGCTGTCAATCTGGTGAAAGAGTAATGTTGCTGTCAATATTCTAGGTATGACTGTATGATAAGCCTGGAGAGCTACAACGGATTATGAGAAACCACCAACTAGGTTGATTATTTATGAGTATTTGAGCGCCTTGAGATGAGGCAATATTGGGATATAATGGATTATTATTGGATCGCCTACAAATAAAGTAATAAGGCAATATTGACATTCAATGATATAATTTAGATCGCCTCAAACTAAGGTAATAGATAATTGAAGAGTACCATCCCAAAACCAGTGTGAATTGACGGAATAGAATATTCTAAGCTAAGAGAATGGTATTCTCCAAAGTTGCTGTTATACAAGTGAGATGAGGCGATTGAAAGGTTAGGGTGTTAATAGTTCAGAGAGAGCGGAACAGTGAAGAATTTCTGTACTTATCAAATTAAATAAAAGTGTCATTGGGGAAATTACTCCTATTATATTATACTTTCCAGTGTGTTCAGAGGACTGATGATCCCATATTGTCTGACCGTTGTTAGGTGGATTTGGCCTATGTGACCCTTGTGGCATGTCCCAATGGTATATCCCAAAAAATATAACAGTAGTGCTCACTACAGGTTTCCATTGATCAACCACTAAAAATAAAAGAACTCCAGTTTCTGGCCATATCTCATCTGCCTGATTTTCCAGGGAATCTTCACAAAGCACTGCACTAGTCAAATACAAGGAACTCAAACTCACTTTAGACTCAGTGCTCAAAAAACAGGATGAACTTCTTCAAGAGCGGAATGCTGTTATGAACCATCTTGACAGCACGTTTAGCCAAATGCAAATTCTTGGACAACAAAACAAGCAGCTCGCTAATTGTTTAGATGACACTACTAAATGTTGCATTGTGTTGAGCAGAAATTGACTGGTACCTTCAAGTCCTCTCATTGGGAAGAGGAATAACGACAGGGAGCTGCTTGTGGAGAAAGATACAATGAGGAATATGACGCCAACAGGAATTACTACACCCAGGAAGGCAGCTCTGGATATGTTATAAATCTAAAATCTACTTTCCTTAAGTGATGGCAGTGCTGCCCACCACAGAGAGCCACGCTACCTCTAAAGCAGTGGACATCTTGACATTATCTGGATCAGCTCCTCATTGAGAGACTGCTTATGAATCTTGATCCATCCCTCAGTATTCCCCAAAAAGTTTCATATATGAGCGGGATGAGGAGGTCAATATTAAGAAGCTGCCTCCATTCAATTGCAATAGGAATATCCATGGCTTCTTTAAACATTTTGAGTTTGCAGCAGAAGGCACCTCAGATCAGCATAAATCTAAACTGTTGATATCTGTTTTAGATGTCAGGAGTGGCAACCAAGTCACCTGCTAATTTCCAAGCAGCTCTGTTACCTATCAAGAAGTGAAGGACACTGTGCTGCGACTGTTCAGGGGTACCTCAAATATGTCACAGCGGAAAGTGGAGTTTGCTATATGGTTTCTCTGCAATGAGACCCTCACAGAGTTTGCTGACTGATTTATGGCGGAAGCTCACACGCTGATTGGGGCAGGCTAATTAGCAGAAGCTGATATGTGCATTGCAATGACCTCCACAAAAAAGCTATACCATGAGCTTCACAAAGTCCTTTCTCTGAATTTGGATGATGACGTTCCCCTGCTCAAAATTGTGCCGTTTTTGTTCCATATATCTGCTAACTTCCTCCAACCAATATGGAGCTGAAACACACCACCACCGCCAGAACCTCTTGTTTGGGGGAATATGCTCTCCTGCCCACATTTTGCCTAGCAATCCCCAGCCTTACTATAATTCTGCCCTCATCCTCAGCCAAATTACTCCCAACCATTTGACTTCCATACCAGCCCTGTTTATGAAAATCATCAGCAACACAACTACCAACCTGGACCTAGTTACACCAAACATCAGCAATCATCTTATCGACCTGGCCCTGGTTACACTAAATGTCAATAAAATTATTGGCCTGGACCCTCTTATAAAAACATGGATGCGGCTCTTATGGGGTTAATTGCTATGAGTATGGTCGCCCTGGCCACCTGGCACAGAGTTGCCCTAACCGTTGTGTTCACTACATGCAACATGATCAATACTACCAGGGAAAAGATGGAGCGGAGTAGCTACAGGACTCTCTGCCTCCGCTATCCCAACCCTAAATTTCCCACCTGAATCCATTGTAGTGTCCAGCGGAAGTCTCTCAATATGATGATGGAATTTTAAACTAGCAACCAGTTGGAGGAGTGAACGTGCTGAAATGAGTGCAAGCCAAGGCCACAGTGGATGAAGGACCTCAGGAGCAACTAAAGCTGTACGCCTGACAGATGTTCAATCAAGCTTCCTCACACAAGCTGGATCCAACTGCAAATGCGTCAACTCTGAAAGGAGTGAACGTCGCCCTTCCAGTAGATGCCACTGTTAAAGAATACCTCAAAGTCGATGAAAGGATTATGATTTTCTTTTGAAAAAGAGATCCTGTAAAATTACACATATTAAACTGTCAATATTCTTCTTATTCTGAGTGTTATACTCTGATATTTTTGTAGCGAAAAATTGAGTTTGTGCTATAATAGATACAGGCGCGACGGTCAACATAGTTTCTGCTAAGTTGATGGTAAAGTTGACGTTAAAGCCTGGTGTGGAACTTAAAATGGTGTACAGTACCTCTGGAGTGGAAAGCACAATCTCTGAGGGAGCATACAGCGCGTTACCTTTGCAGTTTGGTCCATTGTTGTTTTAGATCCAGCGATAGTACTACCCAACTTTAACTATGACCTGTTAATTGGAACTTCTTTCCTGCGACATTTTAGGGTTGTCATTGATATGAAGGAGGATAACTTCAAAATTTTAGAGCAGCAGATCCCAATTTACTTTACCTCTAGCGGAGTGCCAAAGGATCTGGTGCACATGGGCCATATCAATTTTGCATACAATGATAAGGTGATTCTAGTTCGCTATCATCAATTATAAAGCAAGACTTAGCCCCTTCCCCAGCAGATATACAAATATCAAGGGCTACCTCTCCAAGCCGCTGGGCCTATATCTATCCCTTCTGGACATCAAGTCATAGTGAACACTGAGTTAGAGAAGGAAGTGCCAGCTGGGCTCTATGGGGAGGTTATTGGGCCCTCTCAGAAAACACGGCTTGAGCCTCATGTGGATCCAGATATTATACTCCCAGGACATGGAGAGATCAAGTTTTCTATTAGTGAATATCCATAATGAACCAATGCAAATCCGCTGATACCAAAATAGTGGCATATTTACACTTAACTCCAATTGAGGAGGTCCTTAAGGTTCAAAAATTTTCATTGGATGAATTTGGTCTACCCATCAAATTGCAGGCTGGCATAATGAAAGTGGTACCGTGGAAGATTCAAAAGTCTATCAAAAGTTCAAAATACTAAGCAATAGCTTTATTTTAGGAGCTAAAGAAGATTTTTGCCATTGATAACCACAATTTAGGGTATGCATGGAGGGTGGTCCATTAATTGGACACTGGGGATCATCCTCCCATCAGACCTTGGCTAATCCGCCAGTTAGGGCAGCTGAAGATATTGTTACCAAGGAAATTGATAGATTGTTGGATCAAGGGATTCTCAAACCATTCAAGATTACGTGGGCTTTGCCCATTCTGATTGTAAAAAAGAAGGATGGTACCTAATGGGCGATGATAAACTACTGGAAGCTCAACAGTATTACTATGAAGTACTTCTATCAATTGCCTCAGTTTGATGATACATTAGATTAATTAAGAGGAGCTCGCTACTTCTCAGCGATGGATTTGATATCAGGTTACTGGCAAATCGAGTTGCCCATGGTGGACAGGAAAAATGCGCTATAATCACCTCCAAAGGTCTTTTCCAACCGACCTGTATGCCACAAGGGCTGTGTAATTCCCAAGCTATGTTCCAATGAGCCATGGACACTATTATTGGTGAACTGAAGCTGTCATGTGTCCTTGTATACCTTGACAATATCAATGTTTTCTATTGAATCTTTTCTGAGCACCTTGATCATCTAGAAGCAGTATTTTTCCAGCTCAATGAGGCGAACATCAAGATTAAGCCTCAAAAATGTAACTTCTTCAAGGACCAGTTGGAATATTGAGGTTGTTATAGATTCAAGGGTCTGAAGCCATAATCAGCCAAGGTGGAGGCCATGTAAAAAATGACTACACCAAATAGTAAGCGTAACATAAAGGTATTTTTGGGAATGGTCAGCTACTACTAGCGCTCCATCCCTAACTACAGCTGTATAGGGGGCCCGCTATTTAAGTTGTTAAAAGAGGATGTTGTGTTCAAATGTATGAAATGCCGTCAATACTCTTTTGACACACTGCAAAGGATACTGATCAGTGCACTGGTACTACATTATCTAAACTTTGATAAATATTTTATTGTTAAGATGGATGCTCTTTTTGGCTGTTGGGTGGTCCTTTCTCAGAAAAACAATGAGGGAAGGGGCATCCTGTTGCATACTGCAGTCTAAGTCTGAACTGCTATGAGAATAATTATACTTTGACTGAGTGGGAGTGCTTGGCAATAAATTCATGCATATAAGAAATTTAGGGTTTACTTGCATGGGGCGAAGTTCAAAGTCATAACAGATCTTGCGTTATTACATTAGTTGCAGAACCTTAAGGAGCCTGAAGGGCGTCTAGCCCAATGGGTTTTCAAACTGAAAACTTATGACTTTGAGATCCTCCACTGACTGGGAGAAAAACATCAAAACGCTAACTGCTTATCTAGATTGATAAACATTGCTGTGATGACAGATCTCAGCAATGTGATGTACAATAAGATGCTCAGCAGAAAATATGATGCCGAACTGCCTCAAGTAATAAATTCATTAGATGAGATGCAAACAATTGCTCTCCAATGAAATGGGGAACTGTACAAGCGGATTGGCAATTTCACGGTGAACTTTCCGCAAGCTTCAGCATGTCCTGGGATTATTATGAGCGCCCACAAGGCAGTTGGACATGGTATTGTGCAAGACAATGGAACTGTTGCGCCACCAGCATTACTGGAATAGCATGAACTTCTATGTGCTTAAAATCATTTCCTGTTGCCACCAGTGCCAAGTGGAAAGGCCGTTCCACTAGAAGACCTTGTACTAATTATTGAAACCACATTTTTCTTGGCATAAGGTTTCCCTTTATCATTTGCCCTCTACCAATGGAAGCTAACCAGTCCAAGTATATTCTGGTGGCTACCAACCACTTAACCAAGTGGGTTGATTGAGGATGATATGGGGTTTGGGGGCGGTCACAGTGGCCAATTTTATAATGAAATTTATTATCCAGCGGCATGGCTCCCCTCAATTCATCTTTACTGATAATGGAACCAACTTCACCTCTCACATCCTTTCAAAATTGAACAAGCCAATGGGCATCCACGGGGTTCTGATGAGCCCATACCACCCTGAGTCCAACAGAATGGTCGAATGAGTCAATGGAACATTGGTGAACATCCTTCAGAAGCTGGTAACCAATAGACCCTCTGATTGGAGTTCCCTCCTGACTACCGCCATCTTTTCTTACAATATCACTATCATTCTGCCATGGTGAAGAGCCCCTTTCAACTATTATATGGATGACACTACTCTTCTGGTATTGCTCTATTTGTTCATAGAAGTTACCAGCAGAATAAATCCCCATCGTTACTTAACAAATTTAGCTGACACGTTGATCAAGTTACATATAGAAGCGTACTCTTTCAGCTTATTAAAAAGACTAAGAATAAGACAGCTGATCAGTTATGGCGTAATGGGTTAGCTCAGTTCTGAGAAGGAGAGAAGGTTTTGTACCATGACCAGCACAGGTTTGGATAGAAACAAAAGTTGGCCAACATCTGGATTAGTCTGTTCAAAGTAATCAAAAAACGGGCATTGACTCCTACACCATCAAAGACCCAGTGAGTGGTTGATTCATTAATCGCGTGCATGTGAAGTTCCTCTGAGCGTATAAACAATAGGAGAATTATTGTCCAGTCAAAGGGGGTATTTTCAAGATTCTGATATCACTGGATGATAAGCCTAGAGCTACAGTGGATTGGTAATAATCTTCCAACTAGAATGATTAGTTATGAGTATTTGAGCGCCTTGAGATGATGCAATATTGGGATTTAACGTTTTTTTTAAATCACCTAAAATAAGGCAACAATGCGATGTTAACATTTGACAAATATAATTTAGATCGCCTTGAATTAAGGCGATAGAAAATTGATGAATAACATCCCAAAACCAATGTAAATTGCGGAATAGAATAGTCTAAGCTAATATAATGGTATTGTCTAAAGTCGCTGATATATAAGTGAGATGGGGATAATTAAAAGGCTAGGTTGTTAATAGATCAGAGAGAGTGGAACAGTGAAGAATCGCTGTATTTGTTAAAATAAATATGAGTGTCATTGGGGCAATCGCTCCTATTTATTAATTTCCAGTGTGTTCAGAGGACTAACGATCCCCATATCATCTATACATTGTTCAGTAGGTTCAATTTGTGCAATCCTTATGGTGTATCCCAATGGTATCACCCAAAATTATAACAGGCTCGCAAATCCCATTTATTATGATCTTATAAAATGTGCGGTCCTTATCCAAACCTGGAGATCCTACGTCTGCCCCTTTATCTTATTCCTGAGCTGCTGCCATGCCCACTCAATTCACTAGTAAAAGCTGTGAGTCGCTTCACACCCTCCCAGTTACTCCATCTGGTTCAACCCTTTGCTTCCTTTATGATTTGGAAAATGTGGTTTTGGGCTTACTTCTTGTTTCCTTGACAAATTCAATTAGGGCACCAGAAGGTAACTGTAACTGCCTTAGCGGATACTTGCCTCAGAAAACTACATTGACCTTAAGGTAGTGCATGCTTTGGATCTTTCAGTCACTTCAGGTTCGCCTGTCTCAGGTGTCTTATGGGTCTCCATGCTTACACTCGCTCTATGTAAACCCTTGCGCTTTGTGGCCAACAAATATGAGTTTATGGCACATTTTGTGTCAACCTTAGAGTTTCTTTACCCAGTAATTTTTGGGGTAGTATAGTGGCGCTGCCAATCAGTGGTATTGACTTAGAGCGGAATATGCTAGCATTCTCCTCCAATTCTCACTCAGGTGAAATTTCACTCCTTCCCACTCTGAAAACAAGTATTGAGCTTGCAGCTACCATAGAAACTCCTCCGCTGATATTGTGCCTGAGCTTTCTACTTTGCCTCTTAGCCTCTTTCCATTCAAGTCAGTTTTTGACGTGGAGAGAGCCAATAAGCTGCCCAATCGCTCAGAATTTAATCTGAATTTCCAGTTAACAATGGACATGATCGAAATCAATTGTTCTTTATATCCCTATATGGCTGCAGAAGACCTGTCTTTAAAGACGTGGATTGATGACATGGTGATGAAGGTGTGGATGGTCAAGTTACCTCTCCTATGTCCTCTCATGTGGTCTTCACCCAGATTCCAGATGATACTTTATGACCATGCATGGATTACAGTCACTTGAATAATATGACAGTTCCTAATACCAACCCTTTGCCATTAGATGCAGCGATTTCTCAAGACATTTCTAAATCAAAGTATTCTCTAAACCGGATCTGATGAGCGCTTTCCATCAGTTGGGGTCAAGGATGGCCAGGATTGGATGAATGCAATTTGTACTTGATATGGCATTTACCAGTTTAAAGTTATGCCCTTTGGTCTAAAGAATGTTTCAGCAGTTTTCCAGCTCCAAATATATGACGCCTTGGGGGACTTCAAATTCTCCTATGCCATTGCTTGTGTGGACGATATCTTAATCCACTTGCCCAATGCTGAACATCACAATAAGAATTTTGTGGTCATGATGTAAGCACTCCTCAAGGCTGGTCTGGTTGCAAATTATTCAAAATGCGAGTTTTTAAGGATGAAGTTGAATCCCTTGGGTAATGTGATCGTGAAATATGGCCACTCCATTTCATCTTCTAAGTTGGAGACCATTTACTCATGGCCACCCATGTAACACAGAAACAACTATGGAGTTTTTTATATTCAGTTAATTTTTTAAAAAATTCTCATCCGCTGTTTTGGAGCTAGCATCACCCCTTCACCCGCTCACTGGTAAAAATGCCCCAATTTATTTGGACACCAGAGTGCTAAACGGATTTAAGGCAATATGGATGTCTTCACTTCTGCTCCCAATTTGCGTCATGTTGGTGAGGACTAGCTTTTATTGTGGAATATAATGCCTCTGGTACTGTTGTTGGGGTTGTACATCTTCAAGAACATCAAGGGCGGAAATAACCTGTTGCATACTTCTCAAAGAAGCTTAGAAGTTACAGAGTGCGCTTGAGCCATTTATGATAAAGCGATGGTGACAGTGTCATGGTCTTTAATGCACTGGCGGTACCTGTCACAAGGTGCAAAGCATCCAGTGGTTGTGCGCACAAACCAACAGTCACTTACTATTTATTTTAAGTCCCAGAAGTTGGCTCACAGACAGACTAGACTCACCGCAACTTTCTTAGTTTAAACTTTAAGTATGAGTTTGTCAAGGGGAACACATACTCTACCTGATCTTTAGGGCAGAAAAACCCTAACAAATCCCACTTTGAATACATACTTTGAATTATTCATGGTTATCCCTTAGAGAAGGTCATAGCTCCGCCACCTCCAGCTATTTTAATGGTTGCACCCCACACTCCTAGCCCTACACCCAAATAAGATTCAAATCCAAATATAATTATAAGTTCAAAAAAACCCGCAGTTCTTCTCCCCCAGTATTCCGGATACCCCTGGTAAGCTAGTTGGTGAAGCTACTCCATCATAGAAATCCAGCCTGTGACTGTTTTACCCCATCTGATCCAGTCCTGGTATCCCCTACCCACGAGAATTCACTCTTGGATGCTGTTTTGTCATCCCAGTCCACAGATCCTGAAGGTCAGGAGCTCCTAGAAAAGATTGAAGCTGGTACATCCCCTTCTGGATGGTATTTCCAAAAGGGTAGGTTACTATATTTTCATGAAAAAGTATGGGTTCCTTATGAGATGTGTTCCCGCGTTATAAGAGAACATCAATATCCTCCAGCCATGTGGCAACCTGGCGCAAAAAATGCATCAATTTAATCAAGCGAAGATATGATTGGAATGGGTTGGCAAAGGAGGTTCCCACTTGGATTGAGCAATGCTTAGTCTGTGACAGGTCCAATCCAACTAGGACAGGAAGAAACATCCTTTACCATCCTCTCCAGCAGGCGACAGGGCCATGGAAAACGTTGTCAGTTGACTTCATTTTAAATTTACCCGTAACATGTGGGTATGATTAAATCATTGTGGTAGTAGATTGCTTTACAAAATATGACATTTTTATCCCTTGTTTGAAAACCACTACTGCTGAGGACATGGCACAGTTTTTCTAAGCACATGTATCTGCCTGGATTTTGGGGTTCCACAAGAAATAATTAATGACAGGGGACCGCAGTTTACATTGCAGTTTTGGGAGGCTTTTTGTGATAAACTGAAAAATTAAGCCTTGCAGATCCTCAGCCTATCACCCCCAATCTGATGGCCAAACAAAGAGTGCCAACCCATCTTTAGAGCAGTATCTACAATTCTATGCAACCACCTCACAAGTCACATAGGCAGCGGACCTTCCTCTGGCCCAATTTTCCTATAAAAGCACCCTCCATAGGTCAATAGGAGTGTCCCCTATGTAATCCAATCTGTGATATAACCTTGGTTTCACCATTGGACCTCAGACGCGTAGTGTTATCCCAGCAGAAGGTACCTTCATCACATGCATCGAGAAGGGCCACCAATATTTAAAGAATCAACTGATGAAATCAGTTAATGATGCCAAGCGGTTTGAAGATAAGAAGCAACGGGAAACACATAACAATCAAGAAGAGGATTTGGTGATGGTGTACACTAATATTCTCACCTTAATATACCATGTCAGAAATTAGCTTACAACAGGGCAGGACCATTTCCTATATCCAAGGTCCTGGACAATGGTGTTAAATTTTGGCTTTAAAATTGGCTCGCTGGTGCTTGCAGCCTTGAAATCCAACAATGTACATCAGGGGCTTTTATTGCTGCTGCTAGGAAAGTATATAAATATGAAAATGATAGAAAGTTTAAATTTATAGATGGTTTAATGGGCGCTGCGTGGGAGTAAAAAAGAGTAGTCCTCTAATAAATTGATATAAGTATATAAGACGTCAAGGCTCGACGTTCATATGGCTTTAAAATTTCTAAATTTAATAATATGTGAATATAACCTATTGAGGCTCAACAATCTTTCATCTCTTTAATGAAACAATGAATGGGGAATCACTATTAGCTAAAACGTACTCATAAGGTACCAACTTGATGTATTTTAGCCAATCCCATATGAGAAAATCTTTAACGCCTTGGGGGACCTCCACCACGCCTATAAAAGGGGGCGGTTCCTGCATAGATCCTTGATTGGGATAATATGAGGCTGGGAATGAACCCTTTGATGAGTGCCCTGGAATAGGCCACAAAGTCGGAAGAATCATATTTCCTGACTTTGTACTATTTACCCAATTAGTTTTTTAAAATTGTTGCCCAATTTGTGGGGTTCCACTGAGTTTTGGCCAGGGTCTTTTGGCTGACTAAATTGTTATTATTAAAAAATCAATTTCCTTGTTATGTGTGACTTGTAAATTTCTGACATTCCCTCTATTTGGCCAATTTTTACCCACAACATACTTCTTCTGAGGCCTGGGAGGCAAATGTTTGACATTATCCCCCTCAATAATGTTGGGGGAGAATAGGGCCAAAGGAAGCGGCCATGAACTTGGTTGGTGGTGAGTCTGGAAGTGAGGGATTTGATAGAATATTTATCCCCTCGCTTGTATGTGATTGAAAAAGGCCCTTCCCAGATAGAGCCAAGCTTTTCACTTCTTGGAGTAATTGGTTGTGGTAATATAGGACCAAGTCAGATATTTGGAATGAAGGAAGAGGGGCCCTGAGCTCATTTGTGGCTTGACCTTCTTTGATGACAGTCTTTGCTAAATTAGTCATGGCCTCTGATTGAAATTTTATGATGTGTTGAGCCAACTTTTTCATGACTTGTTCAGGATCAGTCTGATCAGAGAAGATAGTTTTGGCCAATAAAAATGGCATCCCAGGTTCTCACCCATATAACACCTGGAAAGAGGACAACTTGAGGATGCGATTTTAGCTAATTTGGTAGGCCATGAGGGCAATGGGTAAGTAGAGATCTCAGTGGAGAGGGTTTGAAGTGGCCATTTTGCGTAAGATTGAGACCAAGGTCCCATTTACTCTTTCTACCACCCCATTTGTGGATGGGTTATAGGGGGATAGGAAGAGTTGTTGAGCTCCCATAAAAGGGGCGAGGAGATTTACCACTTGTGAAGTAAAACATTCTCTCATTGTCACATAGGAGGACCTAGGTGCACCCATGCCAGATAAAGATGTACTGGTATAAGAAGATAGCTGTAGCTTTAGCAGTCTGAGTGGGAAGAGCCACAGCTTCAACCCAACTGGTAAATAATGAATACCAACCAAGATATAGCTGTTTCCACCTGTAGTTTGAGAGAGAGGATTTATCTAATCTAAACTTATATTGTGGAAGGGTTTCTGGCGTCACAGGTTGATACTGATATCTGGTCTTGAAGCTGGTTTGTTTCTTAAAGGTCAGGCATGCATCTAAGTCTTTGGTTATGGTCTCCATAATGCCCTCCCAATAGTACCGTTCTTTTATCCACTCATAGGTTTTGCGTACTCCGCCATGCCCCATGAGAGTGTGAGACTCTAAAGTGACAGGGACACACTCAGATGTCCGGAGATAGGGCAACCAGTTTACTCCTACTTTCTTATATAATTTCCCGTTCTCTACTTTTGTGTTGTGGGAATGACGAGCGAGAATCTACTGTACTGGTTCATCTTCATCAGCCCATGCTCCAGGAGTCATGAGGAGATCGTGTAACCTCTCAGCTTCACTATTGTCTAAATGAAGAACAGGAAGCCGTGTTAACCCATCTACATTCATGTGGCGGGTTCCTGCCCAATGCTCAATAGTCATATCATAATGCTGGAGCTTCAAAGCTTAGCGAGCCAACCGCCCCGTGGGGTCCTTCATATTCTGCAACCACTTCAGAGAGGCGTGGTCAGTGATTACTTTGAAGGGAGTCCCATATAGGAAGGGGAGGTAATGTTTATCAGCAAGCAGGACAGCCAAACACTCCTTCTCCGTGACGCTGTAGCTACGCTCAGCTTTTGACAGCATTTTGCTAAAGTAGGACATTGGATGATTGACCCCATGCTCATCCAATTGATCTAATATAGCTCCAACTACATATTCAGAGGCATCCATTAACAACATGAATGGTTTTCTGTAGTCAGGAAGGCGGGTTTTGGTCTTATTTGTAATAGTGCCTTCAGAGTCTCAAAAGTGGCTTTTTGTTCAGCACCACAATGGAAGGGGTATTCTTAGTTAAGAGCCGTATGAGGGGCTCATTGAGCTGCGCAAATTTAGGTATAAATTGATGGTAGTACCACATCATACCCAAGAATATCTATATGTTGCAAAGGGTTTTGGACGCAGGCATCTTAGCTATAGCTTCATATTTATCTTGAAGAGGTTGAATCCCATCTTGGTAGATAGCGAGTCCAA
>JAKSZP010004243.1:0-110736 GCA_022478985.1 Massospora cicadina | reverse complement strand
TTTTGGGGTTAAAATTTACCCACTTTCCATTTTTCTGACATGATGTTGTACTACCATAACCACATCACCCCTAGAAGCGGTAAACTTGGAACGATCTGGGAGGGTCCTTTTACCATCATTTAAAAGAGAGGAAACAAGTACTCTATCAAAAACCTTGCTACTGGTATCACTATTAATTGTGCACATGGCCATTTCCTTTGACCCTACTTGCTCCCAACATTCTTGAGGGGGGTGATGTCGGACACTTACCTTTGCAGACTAGAAATTAGAATGCTGTTGGTCAAGTTCTGCCAAAAAAGGAAATGTCGGCCATTTGCAATATTCTGATGCTGTTAAGAGTTCGTTTAATTATAATAAAAATGCAAAAATTGATGAGATTGGCCAAAAAGTTCTTGGCCAATTCTTGGTGGAACCCTGTTAACAAGGAAATCACCAGTTCCATTGAACTTGGGGGAATCATCAGAAGGCACTCCCCTGACCCCAACAAAGTCCTTCAACACACCTGTGCAGGGACCCCCCCTTTTATAGGCTTGGCGGGTGTCCCCCAAGGTGCAAGGAATTTCTTAGGTGGTGATTGGCTCAAGTTTATGAAAATGTTACCTCATGGAGACATTTGGGCCAATCAGAATTCCTCTTCTTTTTCTCCACTGCCCTGATGTGAGTTCCCAAATTATGATACATTATTCCTGCATATTTCCTAATTTGGACTCATGCAGGCTATTCTGAACATATCCCTAAATTCTTTCTTGACCTTCAAATTTATTTTAAATACTAGATAATTGGAGGTCGTAGGGTATTACTTTCCTCTTTATTACGCGCTTAATAGAAAACTTTAAAAATTCAATTTTATTAGCGCTTTTATTTAAATCTTTATTTTATTGAATATAAAAGTAGCAATCAGCTGTCAGAAGCACCAGCAAGCACAATTAGGCTGGTTTCCCACAATGAGATAGTATTTTTATATCTATAATAAAAGCAAGTGTGTATGTGTGTGTGCAAGACGCCCAGCCAAGACTACAGCATGTAAAATTTTACAAATATAAAATATGATGTATGGGAGGGGATTCATATGCACCTTAAAGCCAGACCATAATTTTTATAATAAAATAAAAATTTTATAGGTAAGAAGGGGAAATGTTATGTTTTTAATAGTAATTGACATATTAGTATGGCTGAGTATTTAGTTATTCAGTTGATTCAATAGTTTCAATAGGTTTGCCAAGCAGTTGGCGGTCATTTGGTTAATTGAGAAAGCTAATTTTTATTTAACCAAGGCAAGCCGACCAGGGGAAGGACATTACTAATGCTTTAACGAGTTAAAACTAAAAAATAAAATAAAATAAAGTTGAAATGTGACGGATGGATCCACTCAAACTGTTGCAAAATTCAAACAAAACGCACTAACCAAGTTGGAAGTGGAAACTGCTATTATCCATGGCAGTGGGTGAAGGGAGATCAGGAGGCTCTTCTTCCTCATCTGTTGTGGACATGTAGTGGCACAAAGCTGATGGCAATGGTGTGGGCACATAATGGAAATGGGGGTCAAGATAACAAATGGGTGCTTGCAACATAAGGTGTGCGATGAGGAGGGTGGAAATATAGTATGCAAGTGCTTTTTCCACCTCAAGGCGTACCTTAGGTAGGGGGCAATGGTTACAAGGTTGTTGGTGATAGCACAGGTCTTTGGGATGAACTTTGTGACCGCTGCAACTTTTTGAACTGTTGAATTTGCCACCTGATAGTATCAGAGATGGTCCTTTTTATGTTTTGGAAGCATGGTACTAGGTATGATAGGAGGTGGCAGGCCCATAGCCGGTACTGCAACTGATTTTGCAACTGCTTTATGGGTTGGGCGACATTTGGAGGAGGCAACTGCCTCTTCAGCTAGTTGGTGGTCACTTTTGAATGGGGTGGCATCAGGGCGAGGGGCATAATGACACTTTGGAAATTTGCCGCACAATCAGTATTGAGGTACATTTTGAAGGAAGGGGGCTCATCCCATTCAGATTTAGGGATATGGTTGCCTGGTTCATCAATCTCAACCAAATAATACCATAGATTTTGGAAGAATTTGATTGAGTTGTTTGCAAATGGGTTATCTGTTGCATTTGGCTGGGAGGATGCTTTAGAACTTACTTTAGTCCATTCTGGCTCCTAATAAGTGGGTTTAGGAGAAGAGGCTTGTTGAGGTAATTTTTGGTTTGTTGATTCTGTGGTCGCTGTGGCTACCACTTTAAGGAAAGGGGGGAAGGATATTGCCCCATTTGAGAAATGTTATTTGATTGGCTATGGGTCATCATGCATAGAGTCAGGTGTGGATGCCATGGCTTGTGAAATGGAGGGGCAGCGCCATTTTGAATGGTCCAGTTTGAAACAAGTAGGGAAAATGGTGCGCCCTCCATCCACTCAAGCCCAAAAGAATAGTATGTGGCAGAAGGGATAATTATGCAAGGGGGATTGAGAGGGCTATTTCCGTTGATACTGGACAAATAGCTGCGAAGGTGCAGGGGCCTGCAAGGCGAGTGGCTCCATTGTGAACCACAAATTGTACCATGGGATCAGAACCATATTCTGATAATTAAGAATTAAATTCTTTAACTAAATTTGGGTGGTAGGTGGGTAGGGAGGCCTGCAAACTGAACCATAAGAGTGGTATTGGTGGGCAACTGGGTACAAGTAGTAGGGAGGGGGCCGCCCTGGAACACCAGGGGGATGGTAGCTGCTACTGCAGCCTCAGCTTCACTTGAGAAGCCAAGATCAAAATACCCCTTAAATGGGAAGAAGTTGATGAATCCTGCAGGCTTCATAACAACCTGGGCTAATTTTATAATTGCTTTATCTGAATAGGGGAAAAACTTGCCATATTCAACCCAAAAGCCAAATTGCATGTTGCTCTGGGGGAGCACAAAGGGCAGCGTGGCACTGCCTGGGTTAGTATTGTAACAGTCGGGTTGCACCAATTGTTACATTTTGACTCAAGATTTGGATTTCCAAAATATTGAGTTAAAATGCTATTGTGGGGTTTTAAGGTTCATGCAGGCTTGGCACTGGGCTGTGCCCCTCCTGAGCTATTCTTCATGCTCATTGGGGCACAAAGAAAAGTGTGGAGGGGCTCCCCGGAAGAGCGACCTTAAAAGGTCAGGCCCATGCAATTCTGAACTCAGTTCAGAATTCTTTCTCATTTCCCGCCCTTGCGTGGGTCTCTCAAGTGGCCTTGGGGCCCTCTTGCCTTGTCTTACCTGGTATCCCACAGCAAACCTAGTTTTTGTATCCTTAACAAAAAATTGAGATTTGGCAGCAGACTGACCTGCTGAATACTCTGGTTTTTTCTTGTGTCATTTGCGGTGCCCATTGTCATTAGGATAAATTCATCAGCATGTTTGATTTTGTTAATAAAAAAACAAGGTTAATTTTGGGGTCAAAACCCTCACTTACCTGTGTCATCTTTTCACATTTCCAAATTGCCCTACATCTGAGGTTAAATTAGTAAGTACGTGGAGTCAAAACTCTTACCTTGAGGGAACTCATATCAGGCAATCTGTTGGTGCCAATTTTGAATCCGCCAATCTGAAGGAAAGATGGTGGTTGAATACTGGGACGTTTTTGTCCATTACATTATTCTGAACTCTGCGTGCTTTTAGCATGCCACCAGATCCCCAGTTCAGTCCAACCTCAGTGGCCATTTCAGATCCTGGTTATCGAGTAACAGTACTGGGGGGAGCAGTGAAGATGGCCAACCCTGGATCTGAAGTGACCATTAGTCTAAAATCCCAGTGGGGCTTCCCCCTCACTAGGGATCTGGTTGGCACTGAGGGATCAGGCCCAGCAGGGCCCCTCACCCCACGGTCATCCCACACTGTGTGGGATAACCACCCAGCCCCGCTGTCAAAATCTGAGGATCGCTTGCTTGATTAATTAAATCCTGCATGGTAACTTGGGCTGAAGTTTGGCTGATGGATCCTCGATTTAGCCAGTTACTTATGGTTTTTGAACCGTTCAAAAATGCACTATGCATATGAAAATGGCTCTGATTTTTCCATCCAACTTTGGGTTCAATTTTCCCTTCATAATCGGGAAATTCAGCTGAGGCAGGCAAAGTTGCAAGCTGTGGATCCTGAGATCCCAGCTTGCCAACACTCTCCAAAAGCGACTTAAGATACAAATAAAACAAAAACATAATAAAATAGACTTTTATTAGACTAGATTATTTGATAATAATTTATTAGGCCAGGTGCCAGTATTTATACCTCTAGGGCATCTCCTGGCCACATCAGAGTATTAAATTTCACCAGATATTTTACCACCTCAGTTTAGCCCTTGAACTGATACAACTGAAACCTTTTCTTAGGTTTATTGGTGGCAAAATACTCTCAAAATTGGGAGAATTTCAGGTACAAAAATTGCTATAAAAGCATGAAAAATTGTCCTAAGATCTTTTTGATTTGAGTTTTATCATACTGCTGATGAAACACACCTTCTGTGAAATCCTTGCCTTCATTGAAATAGATGATGTACTCATAATTGGGATGTAAACTGGGCCTCTCAATAGCGCTAGGTAACCCCTTTTGGGTGGTCCACACGAGTGCTATCATGCCAATTATGCAGATTGACATATGAATTTTAGCCCTAGGGCAGAAAATTGATTACGTTGTTCATTTGTTTAATTGTTCATAGGACTTTTAAACATAACTTTGGGTCATCCCCAAATTATTCTCTATACAAATTTTCTTAATATTGGTCCCAATTAATTGGGACTAGTTGCTGAGGATTGGGGCAGAGATAATTGGCCCAACTGTGCGAATTTATTCAGCCTAAGCTGCCGATAGAATAATTAATTGAATTGACATTGAGTTGATCAAACCCAGCCAAGTAGTTGCAGAGAAGGTTATCCTAAATATGTGAGGATATTCGACACAAGCCTAATAATATAATTAAATCCACGTAGCAATAATTGGCCCAAACTATGTTATTGTACTAGGTATAATTAGATTATTAGTCCAAGCATTAGGTGGGAAAGTTGGCCCAATCTTTAGGTTGTCAAAGGGTTTATTTTCGAGTCAACCACAGATTTTGACACTCACATTGGGCGTGTTTCCCCTCACTGGGTGGACTGGGTTTTGCAGTCCAATTCCAGCTCCATGTTTACCAAGGAAGCCCTCGTGGTGGTTGCCTCCAACTATGAGCCACCCTTTTGTGAGGGGCTCCTTCTTAGGGGGTGTGATGTAACAGTCAGGTTGCACTGATCATTACATTTTGACTCAATATTTAGATTTCTAAATATTGAGTCAAAATGCTATTGTTGTCATGGAAGCGGCTGATAAGAATTAGACTGGACTCCCAGTTGGGGTGTGTGAGCACCCAGTGGAGAGCCCAGAATGCCAAGGGCACAGCAGTCCATGACTAGAAGAAGGGGAGATCTAGTGGGGATGTGAGGAAAGTAGATGTTCATGAACATACCAAAGGCCCCCAAGGCAAACCAGATGGTTGCAATGGGGGTAACCATGAGTCTTGCGGGGGCAACCCCCAAGGGCGAGAGAGGTGGGGAGGATGATGACTCCTCCAGGGTTCACAGTTGCTGGCCTTCAGTTAAGGGTAGGTGAGTCTGTGCACCAGAGAGGGGCGGCACAGGGCCCACCGCGCGGGCAGGGGTGCTGTCAGAGGGAAAATGGATCTGCGGCGAGCATTAAAGCCAAGTCCTCCTTGGTCAGGGTACTCCAGAGCCCTCAGGTGGGTGGGATTAGTGGCAGATGAGCCAGGTGTGGGGGCTGAGCTCGCGGGAAGCGGGGTGAAGGCCTGAGGCTGCTCCAATAGGGGAGCAGTCTCAGAAATCCCAATGGTGAAGAGAATGGACAGGTTCACATTAGATAGGTATGCAAAAATGGATGGAAAGTTGACTCCATCATTGAGAATGAGGCGGTTTACCGCAGATATGATCCACTGCTATATGGTGGGGTTGAGCGACCAGATGACCCATTTGGTGATCATCAGGATGATTATTTGGGCAGCGGCGCACTTTGCTGGATTGATCGGTAGAATTTTGAACAAAAAAAACAAACAGGTGGAGTCCGCGGCAAGGCGTTCAGGGTATTTGGGCTTTATTTTAGTGCAAGATGCAGGAAGAATAGAGAATGAACTGACAACTGCCCATTGGCAGGGCAGTTGACTTAAGTATTGGGAGAATCGCCTAGTGGGGATGCTGAGGGATTGGTGATTGGGGTTTGGTGATGGGGTTTGGTTGGCTGGTGGGTGGGGGTGGAGGGATGCCAAAAATCTTGGCAAAAATCAAAAAAACTTTTGCAGATTTTCCCAAACTTTGGGGCCAGACCAGGTCAATGGTACCAATCCAGGCCTTGAACATTTGAGTTGGGCTGCTCATGCAGTTCAGATTTCCCAGATTTGTCCTGGGGGGCTGTGGCCTAGGTGCTCGATCATCTGCAACCTGGTCCAAACTCTCAATCTGATTGTCTACACGATCTGAACTTCCCAGATCCGTTCTGGGGGGTAGGGGCAACTGGTCCAAGTCAATTGTAACCTGACTCGAAACCCAAATAGAGTTCCAATCTGATTTTTGGACCCAACCAGTCTGGACCACTCCATTAGCCCAGAATTTGCAGACCAGGCTCTGATACTAGCACTGGCTGTTTCTTCAAAATTTTGGTATGTTTCCCCTGGTGAGTGAGGGGTCCCAGGGGCCTGCCCATGGCCCCTGGCCTGCATAATCGCATGGAAGGTCCCCTCTACAAATTTTACCAGGGTTGGGGAGGGGGGGAGGGGTAAGATCTGAATATCTCTAGGAGGAAGGGCAGTCACCCAGCGCTCATCAACCATGTGCGCCAGGTCGCTCAACTGCGACAGGGGGTCCACTTGGGCCTTTGGCCCCCTTTTGGTCTGATTGGGATGCTGCTCCTTATCCAATTGTAGGGGCTAGTACTCAGGACTTACAATTGTGGGGTTTTGAGAATAATGCAGGCTTGGCGCTGGGCTGTGCCCATCCTGAGCTTACTCTTCATGCTCCTTGGGACACAAAGAAAACTGTGGAGGGTCTCCCTGGAAGAGTGACAATAAAAGGTCAGGCCATGCAATTCTGAACTCAGTTCAGAATTCTTTCTCATTTCCCGCCCTTGCGTGGGTCTCTCAAGTGGCCTTGGGGCCCTCTTGCCTTGTCTTACCTGGTATCCCACAGCAAACCTAGTTTTTGTATCCTTAACAAAAAATTGAGATTTGGCAGCAGACTGACCTGCTGAATACTCTGTTTTTTTCTTGTGTCATTTGCGGTGCCCATTGTCATTAGGATAAATTCATCAGCATGTTTGATTTTGTTAATAAAAAAACAAGGTTAATTTTGGGGTCAAAACCCTCACTTACCTGTGTCATTTTTCACATTTTTCAAATTGCCCTACATCTGAGGTTAAATTAGTAAGTACGTGGAGTCAAAACTCTTACTTTGAGGGAACTCATATCAGGCAATCTGTTGGCGTTAATTTTGAATCCGCTGATCCAAAGGCAAGATGGTGTTCAAAAACTGGGACGTTTTCATCCATTAAATTATTCTAAACTCTGTGTGCTTTTAGCATACCACCAAATCTCCAGTTCAGTCCAACCTTAGTGGCCATTTCAGATCCTTGTTGTCAAGTAACCAGCACCGAGGGGAGCTGGTGACTGATGGCTAACCCTGGATCTGAAGAAACTGTCAGTTCAAAATCCTGGTGGGGCTTCCTCCTCACCAGGAATCTGGTTGGCACCAAGGGACCTGGCCCAGCAGGGCCCCACACCCCACGGTCAGCCCACCATGTGTGGGATAACTGCCCAGCCCCGCGTTGGGCGTGTTTTTCCTCATTGGGTGGACTGGGGTTTACAGGCCAGCTTTGGCTCTATATTTAACAATGAAGCCCACATGGTGGTTACCTCCAGCTATGGGCCTCCTCTTGTGGGTGGGCTCCTTCTTAGCGGGGGGTGATGTAACAGTCAGGTTGAACCAATCATTACATTTCAACTCAAGATTCAGATTGCCAAATATTGAGTTAAAATGCTATTGTGGGTTTTTGAGGTTCATGCGGGCTCAGCGCTGGGATGTGCCCCTCCTGAGCTATTATTCATGCTCCCTGGGGCACAAAGAAAAGTGCGGAGGGGCTCCTCATAAGAGCGACCAAAAAGGTCAGGCCTGCGCAATTCTGAACTCAGTTTAGAATTCCTTCTTGTTTCCCACCCTTGCGTGGGTCTCTCAGGTGGCCTTGGGGCCCTCTTGCCTTGTCTTACCTGGTATCCCACAGCAAACCTAGTTTTTGTATCCTTAACAAAAAATTGAGATTTGGCAGCAAACTGACCTGCTGAATTTTTGGTCTTTTCCTGTGTCATTTGCGGTGCCTATTGTCATTGGAGTAGATTCATCAGCATGTTTATTTTTGTTAATAAATAAAACAAGGTTAATTTCAGGGTCGAAGCCCTCACTTACCTGTGTCATCTTTTTGTGTTTCCAAATTGCCCTACATCCAAGGTTAAATTAGCGAGTATGTGAAGTCAAAACTCTTACCTTGAGGGAACTCATATCAGGCAATCTATTGGTGCCAATTTTGAATCCGCCAAACCAAAGGCAAGATGGTGGTCAAAAACTGGGACATTTTCGTCTGTTATAAGGATTAAATGTAAGGCTAAGTCCTTAGATGGGACATAGTATGCTAAAAAATTTGGAAGGCTAGCTGATCCAGCCTGAGCACAATTCAGAAATGGTTGAAAAACATTAGAAGGCAGTGTGCCATTGCCCCATGTGGGGCAGCAGGCGTCAAACACATCAACTTAGGTTTTTGAATAATGCAACAATGAGTGGAGCTGTTTTTACTAAATTTCAAACTACAATTCAACCAAAAGTGAGAAAATTGAAAGAGAGAAAGTTTTATTAAGGTAATTGTGTTAGTAAGTACTGTGATGAAAGATATATGGAACCTCACTTCTTCCTAAGAAATAAGAAATTATACTTATTTTTTGGAACATAACTTATTATTCCTGAATATAACCTCAAACCCATCCCACTTCCCAAAAGAAATAATGTCAACCAAATCTCCACTTATAAAATGGTCAACCTAAACCCAATTTAGTATCACATAATAAAATCCAATACCTAATTTTTTTAACTGCCTCTTTAATCTTGGACCCTAACAGAGGATATAGTAAAATAACAAGACCTACTACAGTAGTAAGTGATTAGTTAATTCAATAGTTTATATGGGTTTGCCAAGTGGTTGGTGGATTTAGGTTGATTCATTAGGTTTAATTGGTTTTGTCCAAATGGTTAGTGGTTTTTGGATGATAAATAAGTGTGATTACTCTTAAACTTATTGATGGCCATCTATCAATAGATTAACTAATATAACTAATATTATCTGCTAAAATTAAACCCACAAACAATGCTGGGTAAAACGGACTGTCAACATGATATAAAATCTAATTTAATTACTTTGATTTTATTTGTAATTGGACTTTGAGCAATGCCAAATAATACCACTATTAATTGGTTGAATCAATAGTTTTAGTTGGTTTTAACTATGACTAAGTGGGTAGTAGTTTTTGGTTGACTTGATAGGACAATTCATTTTGACTTAGTGGTTGGTGGAATTTGGTTAAATCATTAAATTCAATGGGTATGGCCAAGTGCTTGGTGGTTATCTATAATATTAACTCTTTAATAATGATTTATATAATCTGGCAAGCTATAAACACCATAGCAAAGCATGGGTATCTGAATGCTAGTAAACAGATAAACACAATGATATCATTATAAAGAGATTTTGAAAATAATTTTCACTGATACCCTTATTTCCTGATTTGTTTGTGAGTTTAAAAATTACAGATACTCCTAATTTATTATTATTTTTTAGATAGATAACCATTAACAAGTTAATATAAAATCTATTGAATTAATATAAGCTACTAACTACTCAGCAAACTAATTGAACTATAAAAATTAACTATTAATTACTTACTCAAACCCATTGTACCATAAACAATCTAAAGATACCAACCACCACTCAGGCAAAACCAATTATTGAACCTACAAAATCAAATAAATGAGAAATTAAGAGTACTTAATAAAACAATTTCTAGTGTCATTATCATCCAACCTGACTTAGAGAATTCTGCTCACAAATACAAGTCAAAGCTTATATTGGATTGGGGCTAAGTGTAATTTTAAACTTTTCTTTCTCGTTGCAATCACTATTGCAGCTGATTCAATTCAAGAACAGTAAGTCTAATAATCAAAAAGAGGAGGTAAGTGTGCACCTAATGTCAGGTAAAGGTTGGGCGAGCATATTAAAGGGCACAGGATTGGTCTTCACAACTATCCAAAGTTTGAAAATGCCCTGGTGACATTAGTGGCCTAAAAAAACAAGAAAGCAGCAGTGAGTATTTTGACAGAGATTTTAGCCTGGAAAGCAAAATGCAACCATTACATCAAAACTCCACATTCCTATCCCCTGTCATCGGTGGAGCATGGGGTTCAAGTTTATCCAGATATTAAATTAATGGCACTTTGGGAAAAAATTCTGTGGTGATGTGCACAAACACTTCCTGACCGCTGTATATGTTGCACCGCATTCTATGACCTGTGGATGGTTGGACCTTGGGTTTAAAACTATGCAAGCAGCAGACGCCGCTGCACAGGTGTGCATGGCGGTCAATCTCCTGGATGGTTAATGGGTGGTCAAAATGAAGTGCATGAGTTGGATCAAATCCAACCAAATTTTTGTTACTTTTGACTTCTTCCCCACAACGGTGAAGCGTGAAGTCCTGGAGTGCCACCTCATGGTTGGGCTTAGATCCTATGGGGAGCTTACTACTTTGAAAAGCAACACTTTACACTTATGCTGGAGCTTAGCATGGGCAAAGTAATAGCAGTGATTACCCCATCCACGGTCATTGCAAAAGACTTAACCTTAATTCCCCAACTGCAGTTGTCAATATTGACAGGCAGGAATCCTACCCATTTTGAATTATGGTGGATAGCGCACCATCTATCTGCACCTTTTATTGTGCTTTTGGCCATAAGGAACACACCTGCCCTTCCAGAGAGGGCATCACTCAAATGAATGTCTCACTGTTTAATGAGAAGTGCAGACTCCCATTATGAACCTGCTATTAGAATCAATGCCGCCTTCCTGTGAGGAGCGCAGAGGTTTTACATTCAGGTAAAACCTGTGTCCCCACAAGAGTGCAAAAAGGCTAAACAGGCCCATAGAGCAGCGGCCAAGGCAGCAGCTTTAGCATCTGTGATCCCACCTGACCAGACCCAAGCTGACATTGAGTCATTCGAAGCTAATGCAGCTCAATAATCTGTTAACCAATTAGATTGGGCCCACAAACCTACAGACCAGATGTTTGACTCAGATTCACACGCAAAAAGCTACTATGCACCTATTGAAACTGATTCCCCCAACCCAATCCCCCCAAATTTTGCTGACCTCCAATGGTTTAACGCAGGAGCATGTAAGCAAAAGATCACCTAAATAAAAAACCACCAAAACTGATACTAAAACAAAGCAAAGGATATCCTCAAGGACTAGTACACACCACCTAACACATGGTCCAAAACTGCTATTGAAATAGCGGCACATGAAGGGCAAGGGGGCCCTTCCCATTACACCTAAGGTGCGATGGGGGTCTCCTTCACAATAGGGACGTTGACCATTAATAGACTCAAGGCCTCACTGTCATGGGCTAGAAAACTGAGTTTTTTAAAAAATAATTTATCTGTGGACATCCTGGCCATTCAGGAATCCCACTTTCCATATGGTGCTGAGGAACTTGGGCAACCATGCTCCTCCCATCCCTTTCCTTTTGGTCGCCACACTGTGGAGTGCTTATACGTGCAACCTGTAGCTTTAATTTTATTTCTAATATCTCATATCTCAATGATCATGTGCTGGTTGTGTCCTTTTCATGGGACAATGAAGTGCACGCTATAGTTAATGTTTACACCCCAAACTGATCAGGTCTCACCGGAGTTCCTCTCAGCCATATCTTTCCTCCCACTTCCACCTAATCCCTTTGTGGTGGGCGACCTGAACTGCTGGGCCAACCAAGCCACTGACTGCTGGCCTTCAATGCCTACCCCCCCCACAGGGGCACGATAAAATCTGCATTCTAAAAGCCACCTTGGGTCTTTTTGATACCCTCTCCAAGTATGCACCGTTGCTACTCAACATGTCCCACCCCCATGTGCACAATGGTCAGCTGAGCCTATGTCCCATACTGACCTTATTCTGGCCCCATTGAACTTTTTCCCCCAGATTGCGCACTTTACAATGACAAAAATTAATTTCTCCAACCACAGGATGTTGTCTGTATCCTTCACTCTATCTAGCCCAGCGGCACAGGCACCAAAATGGTGCAAACTTCGCCTGGAAATTTTATGTCGCCCATGTTTTCAGCATTGGTGAACACTGCAAAGTTGGCACCAGAGTTTGCCACACCGTTCTGTGCTGACCCATTTCTATCTGGTCATCCTTTAAATTGAACACCATCCTTCAGGCATACCACATCTAATCACATCGCTCTTGGGCTGCCTTGGCGGTCATTAAGCACACACTAGCGGAAATGGACCATCTGGAGTCTAATGTAAATGCTGCAGGGTATAGCCTAGCTCGGGGTCGTAAGTGGGTAGAAGTGTATGCTCATCTAAACGCTCTGGTAAGACAACACACAAGCATCACGTTTGTGTTCAGTTCAAGCCAAAAAAATACGATGACAGGTGACATGTGTTCCGCCTACTTTTCTGTAAATTCTTTAGCTGTAACAGGGCTTAACCTGCACACAGGTGAGGCGCCAAAAAACTCTGTCACAGAAACTCCAGCCAAAATGGCAGCTAAATTTTAAAACTTTTACTCTGAGTTTAATAAGTCTGAACCTGTCAAACCTGCCGAAATTGATGAGTTCCTTGATGGTGCACATATCACCACAGTTTTCCAATACCCAGAGTTAATGAACTTTATCACTCATGACAAACTTTGGTATGCCATTTAAGGTGCACCACACAGATAGTGCCCCAGTCCAAATGGGATTCTGTATGAGTTCTACAAAAAATACTTATATTATTTCTACTCAATGATGCTTGCCTTAATGAATAAATATCTTTTAGAAACGCGCCTCCTTCATGGGGTCCAGGAGGCCTATATGATAACGTTGTTTAAGAAGGAGGATAGGCTGGATTTGTCATACTGGCGCCCCATGTCAATTACTAATACAGATAGTAAGTTATGTACTAAAATTATGGCCAACCAACTAGGGGAAAATGCTTCTGAAGTAATCTCATCTATACAATTCGGTCTTATCCCCAAGTGGTCGATATGGGACAACATACACACCATAGTCAATGTCTTCCAATCCACGGCTACAGGGGCGCTTGTGTTCTTAGACCAACAAAAAGCCTATGATAGGGTCAACTGGAATTATCTAAAAGCCTGCCTCCACAAACTCCACCACCCCACCAGTACATAAGTTGGGGTGATGCTACTTACGGAGTCTGCCACAATAGCTGTGTGTGTCCATAATTTACTCACTGAAGTGGTTCGCTCTTAAAGGGGTCTCCGCAAAAGGACTCTTTAAGCCTACTCTTATACTTCTTCAGCCTTGAATCACTGATTTGTAATGTGAATGCCCGCCTGGTTGGTGTCCATGTTCAAGGTGAAGC
The DNA here is from genome assembly GCA_022478985.1 of Massospora cicadina. Lineage (NCBI taxonomy): Eukaryota > Fungi > Entomophthoromycota > Entomophthoromycetes > Entomophthorales > Entomophthoraceae > Massospora > Massospora cicadina. The sequence goes on along the minus strand of JAKSZP010004243.1, from coordinate 97,055 downwards.
ACCTGTTAGGATGCTGGCATTCACTGCTAACTGTGTGGTTAGGGTGTCTGACAGCCATGATGCACGAGCGCTGGAGGCAATTATCCAGAATTACTCCAGGGTCAGTAACGCCGCCCTTAATGCATCCAAAACCAAAATCATTCTCCTCAGCTGGTACCAAGCCCACTGGTCACCCACGCCCCTTAGTCATACTTCTCTGGCAGCTAGTTCTCTGGTTCACTTGCCCTGGCCACCCCACACCGCCCCACTTGTTCTCTCCTTTCATACCAAGACTCACTGCTGGTATAGTGCTCCATTTGGGAGTGTGGCTGGAGGTGGGAGGGTTCGCCTCATTGATAATGGAGCACCGCACCCTAGACAATGTCACAAAGCGCATTGCCTCCTTAGAGCCCACCAGACTACCCTCACAGGCCAGGTTGTGCTCTACAACTCCATGCTCCTGTCGCAAAGTCTGGTTTGTAGTCCATGCCATCACCTTTCCCCCCTCTTTCTTCACCTCTCTATACGCCCTCCTACAACAGTGGCTTTGGTTAGGCCGCCCTCAACCAGTGCGCCTGAATGTCATATTTGGCCCTCGCCATAGTAATGGTATGGGCCTGCTCAACTTCAGGGCCCATGCCGCCAATTTACTTGGCACCTGGATCGCTGCAGTCACCGTTCCCACACTCCCAGCTCAACACTGGTCACGTGCAGCCCGCTCCAATGTTTCTCGCGCCCTTGGCCTCCACAATCCTACCCACCATCATTCTCTACTTAACTATCTAGCCTCTAATCCCTCTGCCGCAAACCTGCATGGGACTCGCCCCATTTCAAATGTATTATTCTTTATGTGGAGCGCTGAGTGGAGAATCAGCATCATTGGACACACCACCCAGAGGGGTCGCCCTACTCCCCATTTTCAAACATGAAATCCTTGGGCAAGTCATTTTGAACAACCTGGTACCCCAATGCACATCCACATTGCCCTTGTGGACTACATTGACAAGCTGGACATCCCATATTCTCTGGAAATCCAGAAGGACATTTTTCAGTACACACACCATCCTCTGTTACAACCTCAGATTTGCACCCATGTGTAGACGTTCCTGAGAAAGGTATACTGGACTTCTGATTGGTCCAATGGCTCCCAAACTTCATGCATTGTGTGCGGTCAATATGGTCATTAGTCCATCATTTGGAAGATTGCCCGCCATCACAGGCGATCTGGCAGGATGTTATGCGCCTCTTTTTCCAGGAGCGTGCACAGTTTTTCAGCCTTTCTAAGAACATCTTTGCTTTTTCAATGACCTTCCCTATCCACCCTTCACTCCGCACTTTAATTGTTGAAATAGCGCTATGGACAATCCACACTATTTTCCTTGATGCTTTCTGGCACTACCACCACCCTCCGTGAAGCTGTGCATCGTTTACACTTCCACCTAATGGATCACTTTCAACCTTAGTTGTTTGGCCATTTGCCATCCCACCAACGCCAGTTAGTGACATCCAGGTTCCCCATCTGGTTCCTCTCATCAGACCCTTTCCTTCATTCATGTTCTGTTTTGGCCCAGGCCTCTCCTGTCACTCCCCCTTCCTTCCACTGGTAGTCCTGCTGGCAACATGAGGTAGCATTGGCTCCTCTGAGGTGACCCTAGTTTTCTTGGTGTTTAATAGTTGGTGTTTATTGGAAGTGTCTGTCCCATGGTCGGCCTTCCCCAAAATAAAATTTAAAAATTGAGTGTAAAATATAAGCAACTTAAAATATACAATGCTGAGTATATATAATATAAACTGACTTATAATAGTCATTTATATTATGGCGCCAATTTAAAAAAGGGTTTTATAGAGCATTTATAATTTCTTTTATCTCTTCTTTTTAGAGCCTTTTTAACATATAGATTCTTACTCTCTTTCCGCTCAGCATATGTTTCTGAGCAAATTATATGGATAAAAAAATTAAACTTGATAACCTGACGTAGTTTTGCTCTGATGCTTTTTGGATTCCCTGCCAGCTGCCCCAGTGTGGGGCAGCAGCGAAACTACCCCTGCCATTTTCTGTCAACAGGAAAATTTGCTCAGACTGGCTCACCCAGTCATACCAAACCCCTGGGACTTTTTGTTCCTCTCAAGGATCTTAACGCCAACCTCACTCAAGCCCAATCAGTACCCCGCTACCCCTGGTGCTCCCCTGGAGCAACATGCATTTTGGCATTAGGGTCGACTATAGGTAACATTTCCCCTACCACAACCAAGCCATTTATAAAATGGCTCAGGTGGTGATTCATCCCGCCAATTTAATTGATTTCCGCGCCTATAAGGGGTACTTTGATCTCAGCTTCACATGTGAAGCTGATGCTGCCACTGCGGCAACTGTGCCCCTGGTTTTCAAGGGTACTCCTCTCCCCACAATTTGGACCTGGCTCCCAGCAGATACCACTTTGGTGGTTCAGTTCGCTGGTTTGCCCACCCACCTTCCCCCAGAAGTGCTCCACCAGGAGCTGATGGACAGTTTATTAGCCTATGGCTACAGCCCCATCTTGCAATTTGTGGTCCCAAATGGGGCCACACGACTTGCTGGGCCTCAGGCATATGCCAAAATCAGCCCTGAATTTAGTAAAATCGCCTTGTCAATTCCCCCTCATGCCATCATTCCCTCTGCCCCTGACCATCTGTTCTGGGCCTGCGTCAAGGGCGGGTGGACGATCTGTCTATCCTATTTTGAGTTGGACCACTCAAAATGCAAGTTCCCATCCTTAGCCACTTCTGACAGATTGGATGACTCATCCACTGAACTCCAATCCACCACCCACCCCGTACAAGTTCTGGTATGAGGCACAATCCTACCTCCCCCTCCCCCAAAGCCTGTTGCTGCAGCTGTGCCAACAGCCACCAATTAACATCCTCCTTTCCCCAATGCAACAAATTCTCCATCCAATCAAGCACAAGATTGGACCCCATTTTAATCCCATGCATCCTCCAATGAACCAATCAAACCATAAGAATATGCCAACTCCCCAATTCAAATCAACCAAAATCTTTAGGATTTATTGGCTGAAATTGATGAGTCCTGGAATATAATTGAGAACAACAATATACAAATAGACAGGTTTGTGTATATTGACTAAGTTGAAGAGCTACCCCTCATTTATATGCCCCCACACAGCAAAACGCCAAAATATTCTGCAGTGACCATTAGCTGGCTGTTGAAGTAATGAATGAGCCAGATTGTCACCCTCTCTGCAAAGCTCTCGCCAAATCAGTGATGATGCTCATAGGAGGAATCCAACCTCTCATTATTCCTTCTAAAGCAAATAAGGTACAAGAAATATATTGATTGAAGCCCACAAAAAAGCCAACGACTCCATCCAGCAAGTGACAGAGGTAGCGCGGAATCCCAAATTAAATATTACCTGCACCAATATTGCTACACTCAAAAAACTACCTGATGCATGCATGAAAGCTGAAGTAGCTTTGACAAATTACGTTGGAACTCTTAAATATAGCAGATGTATTACTATCACCCTGATTATTAGAAATATATCTTCATATCCCACTACACCCCAACGCCCCTGCTCTCCACCATAGCCCGTGCCATGCTTTGGGATGAAGACGTTGCTGAGGATGAGCCCCCTGACCCCCCTCCCCTTCCGCCATGATGGTATAAGCGGTTCCTGCTATCCCACCTGGTGGGTTGAGTTTGCATTATGTGTCATCCGCTCATTTTAGGAAGTTTGGTCATTTTTTTTCAGTGAGGATTTAGTTTTTAGGTTTTGAGTTTCAGTAATTTCCTTCTCCTGGTCAGCTTACCTCAGTTAAATAAAGAAAATAGAGAATTTTCTAAAAAATCTTTTTAAGGAGGTTCTTTTTTCATTTTTCTGAATACAGTTCTTTTTTTTACAAAAAAATTAAAAACAGTTCTTTTTTCCCAAAAATAGTGCGTTTTTATAAGTGGTTCTTTTTACTAAATTTAATTTTGAAATCACTATCTCTATATATCATTTTTGAAACCTCACTATTTCTATAAAAATAAAAAAACATTGTTTATATATTATATATATAGTATCTCATAACAAATATACTACAAATTTCATTTTACTAAATTTAGTTGATTTTATTGGTCAATATATGCTAAATTTACTGAATGCCATCTAAATACATTATATCAAATTTAGTTTATTTTATTGGTCAAATGATGGAAAAATAATAAGCATCTATGATAATTTAAGCTTTTCACGGTATGACCTCATATTTGCCTGGATTTTCAACATATCCCCAGCCATAGAATATATAAAGTCAGAAGTTGATTTAAAGCTATCACTTTGCTAATGCCAGTTTTAGTTTATCTTGTGATGAAGTATTCCCACAATAGAAATCCATCGCTTCCAGTCCATTTTAATATACTTATTAAATTAATGATCAGGTACCTGTGCAATCCTCAAAAAAGTATTTTCTCTTGCTAAGCTCACTTTTAAATCAAAAGCGACCATAACAAGACTAAGGAGAATATCCTGCCTGCTAATGTGTTACTGCACCTGAGCAGTACCCCAAGGCCACCAACCCAAGAACAAGTAGGACTCTCCGCCCATCAGTGCTAGGCACAAAGAAATGGATGGCCTGCTTCTGCTCCAACAATTTCTTAATAGTAATCAAAAAAGAAAGCTGCGATGGTATATAAATCCACCAGACAACTTTCCGCCAACTTTGCTCACAAGGTTATTGGCAATGTTGGCCACTCACCTTAAAATAATCACCACCTACTTCCGCGCCTAAGCAGTGCATAATTTTTTCAATAAGCCCTTTTTGAAGCACTCCAATACAGAAAGTGACTCCATAAGATTCTATCCTGCTGTTGATGCCCATGGTTCTGATGGTAATGGTACCCAATCACATCACAGTTCACTGGTACCCACCAAGCAAACAACTAACATACTTTTCTAATATGATGCCATTGGGGGTATAAACCCCAGCAAAACAGCAAGCAGCCCATCAGGGTTTCGAGGACACCCCAATGGTAGAGTCTCAAATGGCTGCCTCTAGTAAGCCCAAGGGAATTTATAAAGAGAGTTCTGGGGGGCGCAGTAAAATCAGGTCATTCAGTCTTGAAGAACTCATTCAGAGGATCTAAGCCTGGCAGTGCGACCAATTGCACTAGAAAAGTGCTGTCCAATAGTGCCAATAATGTTAATGTTGCATTAGGATCTGACTCAGACACAACTTGCATAGAACGATTGCCTAATTTGTCAGGTCAATTCCCCAAAAAATCTCAAGTCATTTGGGCCACTTTCAACCAAAAAAAAACCCGCTCGCCCACATAAATCGTTGGGCAGCATCTCTGACAAATTTCGGTCAGAGGCGTGGACTCTCTCCACCCAAACCATATGCTCACTCAACCACATCATTGGGCTGTAGCCCTAAGGTGGTAGCGGTAGCATCAGGAACTGAATATGACAGATCAGATAATCAGGCTAACTCTTCAAAAAATTAAAAATCTTTCCAGAGGGATTAACCACTACCATGGCGGGCAAGATGGCATCCAGAGACTTTATTAAGTATACGCCTGTGCAAAAAGATATGCTCATGCATCAGTGTATGTCCTCCTTTAAGATTAAGCAGTAGGAGGTGCTTCAGTTCCCATACTCCAAGATAATTTAGTGTATTTATGAAAGCCAATATGCCTACCATCGCTTCCATTTGGAGAGACAATAATTTCTTCACTGGGACTGCTAAACAATGGCTAGATACCCAGATCTCGCTGTACATGGCAGTATTTCAAATCTTTGCTGATGCGTACTGAAGATGTGCTCAATTAGATTCAACATCTGCTCAATCGCCCCACCATAGAGGCCGCCATCCATGACTATCTGAAGCCTGTGGATACAAGATACTAATGGAAGGCTGTATTGATCTCCACAACGTGATGGAGTATACCAAAGCAGGAGCACCAACGAAATTCGCCCAGCTGTTGGGAGGTTGGTCCTCCTACCACCAGAACTTACATCATATGTAAAAGACTTCCCAAATGTTTCAACTATCCTCAAAAAGGGCTCTCCATGCCCTTCCAGTTGAAATAGAAATGAATGGTATAATATCATGTTTTCACCTGAGGAGGCTCCCCTGTGGATTGCGGCCAAGTTCAAGAATACTAAAGCCTTGCACTGCTCATGTACCTGCACTACGCCAGCAACTGCATCTGACATGAAGAAGGCAGATTGGAAAAAAGAGAAGGATGTAGAGTGGGGCCCCTCTGGAAATGGTAACCAGAGGAGGCAATCAACTGATGTGCCAATGGATTTACCCCATTGAAAAGAAATACCAATTCCACGCAGGTGCCAGTATCAGAAAGGTTCATGAGTAGGCGGATCTTGGGGTAACAAAGCTAATCCACAAACTCTCCAAAGCCGCACATTCCCCATTTCATTATACTAACAGGTGAGACTTCGCTACACTTGCTGAGGCAGTCAACTGGGACGCTTCAGGGGTTTCCCCCAATTTGCCCAACCATGGATGGAGCATGAAGTTTATCCACAAGCAGCAGCGGTGATGAAGGGGGTCACAATTAATGACCTTGGGTAAAATTGGCTCAAAGCAGGAATTTTATTAAAACCCTTTGTGACCAGAAAGGGTTGTTCCCAGAGCCATCCGTTGCCGCCCCATATGCTGCTGAAGGTTTTTCCCCAATGGAGGCTTTCCAGTGGAGCAAATCTGACGTTCCAGCTTCCATGGCAAGGATCTTTACCATTGGGGGCTGTAACGGCATCAAGGTGAGTGACTGTTGCCAGCATAAATCAATAACACTAGAGGACCTACAAAAGTACCAGCATTTGACATGTGAGCCTAAAGATGCCCTCTACTGGTGTCAGCTTGGGTTCTCACCAGCCAATGCCCTCAGCTGGAAAAACTTTGAGATCAGCGTGGCAATGGCCAGGAATATAAATCAACATGGAATTAATATACACCAGTGTTGCGAATTGACCTTGGGCTCCACTAGTGTGCCAGGCCAACCAGTATGAAGACTGGTGGCCCTTTGCTCTTTTGCCTTCATTGGCGTCAGGGCCAGCAGCACTGGTTAACCCCTTGGCGTGATCACCTGCACCTATCAGGGATCCCTAACTTATCTACTCCTACCCTAGCTGCTCTAAGCCACTATAAAAGAAAAGCAAGAATGGTGCAAGAGAGATATTTATTAGGAGGGAATGAATCAACTATTTATACTACTCCCAGGGCTACTGCGCCCAAGTGCTCTTTGGCCAATCATCTGCCAGAAAATCAATCAGCCTCTAGATTCAAAACCTCTATCAGATCATAAACTTTTACATATTTATCCTCATAGCAATTCCTTCCAAATCTGCTCAACTGATCACCAAATTAATATTAGGTCAATCCATCCTCAGCATAAGTTGCTGGTTGATCGTATATAAATTCATAAATAAATAGGACTTCAAGCATCCTCAGCATGAGTTGCTGATACTCTGAATTAGTTGCAATTTCCTAAATGATTGATAACAAAGATGTTTTTTTTTCACCGGAAAATCCCACAATCATTTCTTATGGCAGTTGGCACAGGGATAAGATTTCGCCAACTCGAGCTATAAATAGCAAAATCCTTGTTAGATGCTGGTAACTGAATACAGCAGCTTTCCATCAGAATCTCACTCAAACTATAGTTAGAGATTTCATTTGTTAGATGCTTATAACTGAATACAGCAGCATTTCACCAATAATTCCCACAATCATAATTTGATAGCAGCACTGATCTGGGAATCCGCTGACCCTAAAACGATTAGTATTTTTATATCATTAAATAGTATCAAACTAGGCGATTAGCTAGCAATAACACCCAACTAACCAAAACCCCTACTTCAGATACTATCAGAAGGATTCATCTGGTTAAAATTCTGACAACCAGCTAAAAGCTTTCTTTAATTAATGGTTTAGCCTTGATGAATCACTCAGTTGAGACATGAAGGGTGAAACCCCAGCAAATGCACCAAAACCATCCAAAAATCAAAGTCATACAGCACTGATGCAGCCCAAACAGATGAGAACTCATGGAATGGAGCTGAAAACCACATTGATTACACCCGCCAACTTATTATTAGAGGCTTTACAGATCATCAAGCACCTAAGAGATACCACAAAGATGCCATCTAAACCACTTGCAGCTTATGGAGGAGGAATGGACCAACTTAATACAGTTGGTTTACCACAAACTTGATGAGGTCTTGACAGGTGGGGACTTCAGCCACCACTGGGTACTCAAATGCAAGTACATTGACATCATAATCCCTGGTGAGCTCAACCAAAAGAAACTCCATGATGTTAGGATCAAATACAAAAGAGTATAACTGTGTATGGAACCAACCTGCTACATAAACCAAACTGCCCATTGAAATTACATTTTAAAATCTGCCAACGGATTAGGAAAGAGAATGGGTACATGAGGCAATTTGAATCAGCCTCTTTTACTATGGGATTTTGGGAGTTTTACCAGGCTGGCAGCGACTATATTGCTTATATGATTTTTCTCTTGCATCATGGTGGCGTTTTATGAAAAACTCATTTGTGAAGTTAGATAATATCATCCTCTCCTGATTCATCTGCCTGCCTGGTCTCAGACAAGTCGCTTACAAGGATCAGGAATATGACAAACAGGTGAGCTGGTTCTGCTATCAGATTGGCAACATGATGGACCAATGTCACCACAAAAAAGGGGAAGCCCCCCACTAAATCAACTATGATTTAGTCAGAGGTGTCAACAAATTCAAGACGAAAATCTTCCTCCATCCCAAAGCCAAGGAATGGCTCCTAAGGAGCCTAACATTGGGTGTGGACATGAAGCACCAGCAACAGGAGCTGGACGTTGCTCATAAGAAAGCATGGGCAAGGGAGGCATCCAAGCAACCTGAACCAGATAATGAACCCTCAATGAACCCCAACACCAAGGCATACAAAATGGATGACGGGACAGGCCCTGACCAAGTTTCACGCCGCACATCACAAGTAGAGTGGCAATTTTGTGAGGAGGTGCACTAACAAAAAGCCGGCTCCAAAAAATTGTCAAAATGAAGTCCAACTGCTGATGATTCCTACAAATTAAGCAAAAAAACCAATAAGAAAAAATCAGGTAAGAAATCAGCATGAAAAGCATCATCAATAAATAAAAACTTTTGAAACCCAATTACCCTCTGGGGCGGTCAAACAAACAGATATGGCTGCAATCCCATGAAAAGTACCTGTTCCGCTGAGAAATCCAAAAGCGCCTCTGGTAAGCAGTTGGCAAGTGTTTCTGACACTCCTGTTCAAGCTGGAGTGTCTGAAAAAGCTCCTGAAATTAGTACTCAAACTGTCACCACTATCAATTGAACAGGAGGTGGGGATGGCTATGAAGTTTCAGGTGCACAAAAATGACTAACAATAAGATATCTTTACCCACTAACTGACCCCACAAAGCGCCAACTACCCTAAGCTCACCATTAGCAATTACAGATTCTAAAGCACCAACCTCTGTTCATGATTTAATTAATAACCTGTGCAGACCCCCAACCATCCTCATACCTGTGGGTCAGGCAGCCAGAAAAATTATAGTGACCATGAACTCTCAGGTGATAGTGAGAATTCAGATGAGGAGAAAAAATATACACCATTTTAAATAAAAAATAATATATATATAATTTTAATTTCGGAGATGCAATCAGGAAACCAAAAAGAATTTGCACCAAACTCAAACTGCAATGTAATAAGCCACCCGTGGTTCCTCCAGATTGGGTGCCAAGCCCTTTGGACGGATCATGTGACCATCGTTGCTCTGAACAAAAAGCTTGATCTGGTATTCTTGGAGCTGTCTCATGCCAGATGGAGTTTAGTGACCACAGCCACTGTAGAGAAAGCGAAAAGAGCCTCCAATTGGTGGTAGTGTATGCCTCACTTAAAAATCACAAAAAATAAATTTTTCGGAAATTTCTATTGGAGGTGCCAGCCAAAGAGACTACAGTTATAGCAGGAGTCCTGATCTATTATACAAAAAGAGAGTTGAAATATGTTCACAATGATTGAGCTCTCCAACCATTAGGCCAAGGGTATGCTATAGTACATGGTCATAGTGGGGATGTGGCAAATAATTGATGAGGAGAACAATGACCTCTTTAACTTCAAAAATTGGTCATATGATTCTAGCAGGGCACCGTAGACATGTTCGTGCCTGGATTACATGCTTGTGTTTTCTGATCCCAAGTTGCTGATGTCTAACAGCAAAGTCATCCTAGACTCTAAAAGCGACCATATGATCATCTGCATGATAATTGACCTGAGTGAACCACCAAAACCAGAAAGTGGTAGATTGCAAATGCATGCTGAGGGTTGAGGAGTGGCAAAAACAATCAAAATTATCCTTGATCAACTGGTAGCTTACTTAGATCATTAACCAGGAATTGGTTACCTGGAACGATGGGTATAAATCAAGGAGAAGATAAAGCATGATAGCTTAATTTTTGAGAAAGCAAAAAGCTACAAGAAATTGCTGCCGCAAAGAACTTGAAGGATGCCCTGGATAACCTGAAGCTTTCCCGGCAGGACATCATAGACTGGTGGAGCAAGTACTGAATGACATAAAAACGCTATTGGGCTTAATGACCAGGCAGGATTCGGAGCACCAGGTGAATGCTACATATTGGTGTCATATCCTTGCATGGACACTGACAAAGGAGGGCTAGCTTTACTTAAGGAAATTCTGATCCAAAGTTTATATTTACCAGGTGAAAACCAAGTTGTGCAAAGTATCTTTTGATTCTGAAATAAACAAAGTGAATTCAAAAGTTTCTATTGTGCAATAGTCTTGTACCGCAAGATGAGTGATACTGCAACTGAAATCCTAATCATTCTAGCTAAGCCAACACTTGGGGCCTGCTCACTGAGTGACGCCAAAATGTTATCTTCCAAAATTACTAATGAGGAAGTTAAGCGCGCGTTGAAGGAGTCGCTGGAGAGGAAGCCCCCCAGGCCCTGACAATATGTGTACAGAAATTTACAAGCTTTCCATGACTGCATAGCGGAGGATCTTGCCAACGTTTCTAACTCATGCCTGTGAACCAAACGACAGATACCTGGAACCAGGCGACCCTAATTGTACTTCTGTACAAATAGAGACCCCAATGGCAACTTGGAACTGGCACCCAATCACCTTATCCAATGCTGACTACAAGCTCATAATGCAAATTTTATCAAATAGGCTTTTGGCAACTGCTACGTGTACCCGCCATCAGGCCCAGCATGGATTCATCAGGGGACGCACCATCTGGGATAGTATTGGGGTATCCAGAACGTGCTTAAAGACATGTGAGGACTGAATAAGGCTATCTTATGCTTTTGAAATTAAGAAGACCTATGATCAGGTAGCGTGGCTCTTCTTGAACGTTGCGGTGGAGGCAGTGAGTACCCCCAACGCTTTTTCTCTCGTGGATATCGACGCTGTATTTGTGGCTGACAACCAAGACGATTATTGCCAATGTCTTTACCAATGATCTCCCAATCAGCCAGGGTCTTCACAAAGTGACCCCATGTCACTAATCCTATCAACTTTACAGCCAACATCATTTTGGCATGAGTGGACGTGAAACTCTGGGGTTTCATTCAACCCAGCCAGCGGCTGCTGAAAATGCAAGCCTTTGCTGACAACACCATAGTTGGGATCAGCTCTTTGACTGGCCTTCAAGACTCTGAGGATTTTCTCAGCCTATAATAATCAGAGTTAAATGCAAAGATTAACCTGTACAAAACCGCCGTAATGAAGATCAGTGCCCCCAATTTCAGCCAACCATCTGATCTTGCACTGATCCAGAACACCCAGATGATCCTCTAACTTGGAATCTTATCCAACAATAATGTCCTGGCAGTACTAGAAACTAAACAGGAAATATTGTCAAGTCTGTTGGAGCATATGACCTACTGGAAACATGCAGGCCTCAATCCCAAGAAAAAAAATACAGGCCGTCAACGTCTTCATCTTCTCTAAACTCTGGTATTAACCCAAGTGCTGCCAATGAGCCTAAACCAGGAGAAGAAAATAAAGATTCTGCTTTGCATCTTCCTCTAGTTCAAGGCAAAAGCAGCACCAATTGCTCTTGACACCCTATTCAGACCAAAGTGCGAAGGGAGAATGGGCCTGCTTGATTTTAAGTCCTACGCCTGAAGGATATGAGCCAAGTCCTTCCACCGTTTGATGAAAATGCACATGAGCTGCCCGACCCTTGAGAAAAATGTTAACTGGGCATGAGCCCAGAGCCTTCAGGAACTGGTCTCCTCTCACTCCTTGAGTGCATGATGGAGACCACCCCAGAACATCCACCCATACATCCAGCTCTTACTACTGGAAGTTATGCAATTGGTCTGTGAGGCTAGTTAATTAGTCGTTCAAAGCTTTGGCGCGTGATGCTGACCAGATTTATAGGGATGTTGATTTCCATAATTCTGCCATGAATTCCACAACTAGCTGGTAGGATAATAATTTATTTGGCCACAAATTCGCAAGTAAGGCCATCAAAATTAATTTTAAGTCAACTCCAATCAAATATGGAAAACTGCTCTAGAAACCCAGGTGCAATCAACCCCTTTGACCCCAAATCCTCAATGACAGGCAGCCAAGGGACATAAAACTATTTATACACTTAAAAAATTAATTTTGGGCCTTAATTCCTGACTAGTTACATCAAAGCAAAAGTCAGACACCTGGTGGAACCTACAATGAGCATTCAAATCCAGTAAGCATAGCAGACTGGGCTACCTGCATATGAACTGCCCCATCTGCACTGAAATAGAAGCAGATATTGGCCACTGCTATTACAAGTGCACCATTTTACGCATTTACTGGTCTACAATGAGGTACCTCATTTCAGATGTTAAGTCATTGGGAAAGATACACTCATTACAGGACCTTTTCTTTAAGTTGACCCTGCAAACATCACCAATCCAGCTGTGAGCCTTCCTTTACCATTATTGTATTTTGGTTGTACACTTAGCCCTCTTTGCCAAAAGTTTTGACAATAAACACCCCCATTAAAAGGGTTTGATGTATAATACATTTCAGATTTTATCTGATCAGCTTCAGTGGATCACCAAATTTTTGCTAAATCCCCAGGTGCTAGTAAGCTGCACGCCTGGCTTTCCCACTAGATCACTTATTATAAATGATGAAGCAACAAATCAATTAAGAGTCCAATGGCCTGTAAGCCCATCAATAATATAACTGTGGTTAGTGATGGAAAATTCACACCAAAAATGGTTGAATGTGCTAGCTGGCTAGTGGCCCCCTTCCTGGTCCTTTTAATCACAGCCAAAACTTTATCTTCCACCTTTTTTTAGTACTAGTGGTGCCTAAATTAAAAGGGGGAGCCATCACGAATCTTTATTTGCAAATGGGCCAAACAAAGGGATTATCATAAATTAAAAAAATCCTAATATAGCCCCTAGGTTATCAGCCTAAAAGGCCATATCAGATGGCGAGGAGGCTTTGGGGAAGCTTTTGTCTGGCGCTCGCTTTAGCTGGTGAACCATGGAGGACAGCATTGTGGTGGGAGCATAAGCGACATGAGGCATAAGGAGGTATAGTTGGGGGTTTTCTTTGTTAATGAGGCCAGGGGTGTCCATCGCCTCAACGTATTGGGCAAGTTGATGCTCAACAAAAATGATGAGAGCCGGCACACAAGTAAATGACTTGATGCACAAAAGGGTTTTGGGATAATTTAAGGTTAAAAAGTGAAGTCTTTGCTGCATCAACAAAAGTGTGGCTTAAACTAAAAGCAAGCTCCTCAATTTTGTACTTCGCATCTTCCTCAAAATCATGAGGGAGATTGGGGATAGGAATACCCTCAACAAGGGGCTCCATTTCCCAATGGAGTTGCTGGCAGAGGAGGGTGTTGGCCGGGGAAGTTGCAGCCGCAGTTGCCATTTTGTTAATATTTTTATAAATGGGAAACCGTTTTTTGGATGAAAATGGGGGGAACGCAATATGGGAGGGTCAACGAAAAAACCTCTCCAAAGCAAAATCTAGTTTCATGTGGCACAGCCGTCCGTCCTCCTCCTTCCATTTGAGAGCCTTGAATGGATTGGATTCAGCCAGCGCTGGGCCAGCCACAGGAATTAGGCTGTGGTTGGAGTTGATTGGCCATGTGCTGTCAACCATGGCAGCTCAGCAGAAGCTGGTTCAACCATCAACTCATGATTCCATAATCTGGTCAAATTTTCAAAATTTTAGATTTTTAAATTTCTATTGGCTGCCACTTTGGAAGCAGCGCCAGAATTCCCCAAAGTTAGGGGTGGGAAGATCGAGCTCCATTCAAAAAATTGGGGTGAAGCAGCCTCCAGGGCAGCGCCCAAGCCCTGAGCAGTAGACACGGTGGAAGCGGCAACCATGGGGCACTTGTGATTCATGTGGTTAAGCTCAAAGCACAAGGGGCGATTAGTGCATCCATTTTTGACGTGCGCCAAGAATGGGTGTTCAAGGGCAGATCTGATCATGGTTCAGGGGGAATCGCAAGGTGAGAGTTGCGATGAAATGGGTGGATCTTTGCAAAGGTGTGAGGCCCTGTCAACTGATCTGCCCCATTGGGAACCACAAACTGCAACACGGGGTCTGCGCCATAAATAGCCAATCCCTCCATGAGCTCGTGGCAGAGGTGTTTGGGGGAAAGGAAAGAGGGCAACCTGGTGAACTGGACCACCAAAGTGACCTCATCTGGGAGCTGGGTGCAAACAGTGGGAATGGAATTTTTTATAGATGATTTGCAGCTTGGCTGCTGCTGCTGCAATGGCTTCAGAGAAGAAGCTGAGGTTGAAGTACCCATCAAAGAGGCAGAAGTCAATATAGCTGGCGGTTTTGAAAACTGCCGTGGCCATCTCAATGATGGCTGTGCTTGCATATGGGAAGAGATTCCCATATTTGACCCAGAGTCCAAAATGCAAATTGCTCTGTGGTAGCACCAAAGGGCTCTGGAGCACCGCCTGAGAGCTGGCGAGGTGGTGGTCCAAGTATTGAGGGGGGACATAACGCCTGGTAGAGTTGAGAGGGCTAGCAGAGCCTGCCCAGGTGCACTTCAGCGGCGGCTGAAAGACACCAGATGGCAATTCACCACCACCCCAAGTTAGGGCAGCAGGCATTGATTGCATCAACATCGGTAAGTTTTGGCTCATTAAGTGGTTGTTTTCTGTATTTTTTAGAAAATCTGAATTTGGCTTCAATTTGGGTATCAAAGCAAAAGAAAGATCTTTAAAATATTTATATGTAATGAACCAGAAAAACCCCAGTTCCGGCTGCCTATAATAAAGTTCCTTTGGTGCACTGACAAGCAACCAAAGCTTTCTAACCAAAACAGGAAAGAGGTTTGGAGCACTGATAGCACCAAACATTTATCTACTATTGGTTATGCATGACTTCTTGATTGGTCTGACCCAATCACATGAAAGCTCCTTCAGAAATGAGCACTTTAAAAAGATCACAGGTATGCAAGGTATGCGAACCCTAAAACAACCTTTATTTTTATTCAGGAAATGAAAAGGGACTCACCAACCAGAGCTCGCTGAGGAGCAGCTGACAATGCTCCCCAGAAGGGACATGCTAGGGTAAGAATTCCAAACTGAGGTTTGGAATGGGCGGGCGCGCCGTATAGGCAGCGCTTTGGGGCCCTCACCAAGCTATCAATTAGGCTTGCAGAACCTAAATAACAGCTCAGGCGAGGCACAACCCAGCATCTGAAATAACCAAACCTAAAAATATTTTATAAATGATCTGGCTCAAATTTGGAAAATCCTAACCCGAGTCATAATGTAATTAATGGGACAAACCTGTTTGTTACAGTATACATTTTCTATAAATCTCAAGACTTATCTCGATTCCCCCTCCAATCTGCCGGTATGGGTAGTGTATTGTCCAGTCATATCAACTTCCTGACATTATCCCCCCTTTGACAAGATGATAGGCTCTTACTGTTTATATTCTTAGATGAACTTCATGTGAACTCAGTTGATAATCTGACTATCCGCAGGTTCCTTGATAGTGTAGACATCCATGCCGGTCTTCTCAATTATCTTGAATGGCACAGCTCTGATGTTGGAGAGCTTGTTTTTCCGTCCAAATCCGTGCTTGTCATGTAATAAAACATGGTCCACTACAGCAAACAACGGAAGTCCACTCCATCTCATATGATTGGCTGCCTGATTGCAAATCTTCTTGGTCAAACTGGTTGAGTAGGCTTCCATTGCAGCTTGATCAATGTATCCATAATGTTCTTAAATATCGCTGAGGGTCTACACCACCAGTTTCCTCTACACACAAATAAAGCAAGGCGGGCAGAGCCGGATGTCAACCATACAGCAGTTGGAATGGGCTCATACCAGTGGACAAATGATAGCTGATATGTGAACACAGCTGTAAGCAAAAGAACACTCCATTATGA
The DNA here is from genome assembly GCA_022478985.1 of Massospora cicadina. Taxonomy (NCBI): domain Eukaryota; kingdom Fungi; phylum Entomophthoromycota; class Entomophthoromycetes; order Entomophthorales; family Entomophthoraceae; genus Massospora; species Massospora cicadina. The sequence goes on along the minus strand of JAKSZP010004243.1, from coordinate 80,634 downwards.
GGGTCGATTCTTTACCAATTTATGGGGTTTGTTCACTGGGGTTCCGTTGACTCGCTCTACCATCCCATTTGATTCTGGATGATAGGGTTAGTCTAAATTCCACAGATCGCCATAAAATCGTTCAACTTTGGTAGGATGTACAAAGTGAAGTTGGTTACTTTGTCCACTAGAATGAATTGCAGGCAGCCAAGTCCGTGTATAACGCACTCCATAATAAACTTGGCAGTGGTAACTACGCTCAAGTCATTAATGGCCCTGGCCTCCACCCATCAGGTCAAATGATCGATGGTGATTATTATATACTTAGATTGATTGGTGCTAGTTGGCAGAGGTCCCACTACACCAATGGAAACGGTGTGCCAGGCGAACTGGGGCTTAACCAGCTGGCATGTGGTCTTCTTGTGGAAAGGCTTTTCCATTTGGCACTGATGGCAAATTAACTGTTTCTAATATGTCATAATGCATGCTCTCCCAATAGTATTGGGGTTGCAAAAACTCCAGCGTTTTCCACAATCCTTCATGACCTACAGCCCAATGAGCATCCATAATAATCGCAGGTCTAGCCGAAGGTTTAGGGAAACTCAGCGGCAAGTCTCTGATCCGCTTATATAGTTCTTCCCACATAGGAAAAAATCCTCCCCGAGTCTGTCTAATACCTTGATCACCTGCGGTTGCTCATCCTGGTATTTGTTTGCCACCATCTTTTTGTACATTATGTCAGCTAAATCTACCATTATAGCAACCGTTGGCAGCTGAGAAAGACAATCTGCATTTTAATGTTTTGATCCCAGGAGGTGTATAATCTTGAAATCATATGCCTGAAGCTTCAGAGCCCAATGTGTGAGCCGTCCTTCTGGTTCACGCAGATTCTGTAGCCAGCACAATGAAGTGTGATCCATCACTACTTGAAATCTTACCCCATGTAGATATACCCAAAACTGTTTGTAAGCGTAGACCACTGCTAAACACTCCCACTTGGTCATAGTGTAGTTTCATTTGTGACAGTTCAAGCTTCAACTACAGAATGCGACAGGATGCTCCACGCCGTCATCATCCTTCTGGGATAATATTGCCCCTATCTTGGAGAGGGATGCATCCATTTGCACTATGAACTGTTTGTCAAAGTTGGGATATTGCAAAATGGTGGCGCTTGCTAACGCATTTTGCAACACGTTAAAAGCATTCTCTTGTATCATTCCATCCAATTTAAAGAAGCATTTTCTTTAACAACTTGAAAAGTGGGGCCCCAATGCAGCTGAAATTTGAAATGAACTATCAGTAGTACCCAACCATCCCTAAAAACACTTGAATATCCTGCTTTTAACTGGGCGAGTCATCTTGCTTATTGTTTCCACCTTAGCCAGCTGCAGTTTAAGACCACTTAAATTCACAACAAACCTGATGTATTCTAATTGTTATTTAAAGATTTGATGCTTCTGAGGCTTAATATCGATGTTAGTGGTAGCAAGGCAATGGAGAACTTGTTCCAAGTGAGCAAGGTGCTCTGTAAACATCCGCAAGAACATATTAATGTCGTCAAGGTAAACTAAGACGCAGGACAGCTTTAGATCACCTAAAATCGTATCCATGGCACGCTGGAACGTAGCTGGGGCGTTGCACAACCCTTGCGGCATGTGAGTTGGCTGGAATAACCCTCTTGAAGTGATGATAGCACATTTCTCCCACTACGCTGATAAGTAAATTGATCTGCCAGTACCCGAGATCAGATCCATGGTGAAAGATACTTCGCCCCTCCCAATTGGTCCAACGCGTTGTCAATCCACAGAAGAGGGTAGGAATCCTTTTTTTGCTATGCTATTGAGTTTGCAGTAGTCAATTACCACTTGATCCGAGCCATCTTTTTTCTTTACAATGAGCACAGGTGATGACCACGGACTGTTTAATGGCTCTAGCATCCCTTGCATGATAAGTTTATCCATCTTGTTGGAGACAACCTATTCTGCCACTTTTGATCATCTAATAGGTCGCGATTGAATGGGAGGATGATCCCCAGTATCTATCTGAAGTACCACCCCTTGAGCGCACCCCAAATCATGATCATCATATGCAAAAATATCTCAATACGTTTCAAATAACGCCATAGCCTTATATTTCTGTTCTGCTGATAATCCAGTAAGTGCTTCCTGCAGAACCATGGTCAATAATCTGAATGATGAGTGTGTTGGTAGACCAAGATCCTCCAACGAGCCAAAATCATGAATATGGCGAACTTCCTCTATAGGAGCTAAGTGTAAGTAAGCCACCACTTGGTGCCGCTGAATCGTTATGGTTTCTTTCTGTAAATTCGCTAGCAGCATTATCACCTCCCCATTTCTAGGGAGCAGTAGCCCTAGAGCCACATGTGGTTAAAACCATGTTGCTGGTGAGGCACCATAAATAGCCCATAAATCCCTTTAGGGACATTGGTCTCGAGCTCAGTCCCTACTATACACTGGTGCCCAGATGGTAGGCTCAAAGCACTTGCTACACGAAGAGGAATCCCTGTGTGCTCATAAGTCTGGTTGGGGAGGGCCCTGGCTCTCCACTTCATTTGTTGATAACAAACAGGAATCGCTCCGTCGCTGTACGCTAGATTAATTTGACTAGAGCGGAATAAATCTGTTGGGATTCCACAAGAGGTAAAATATGGGGATCTGTTGTCCTAAAGTATTAAGAGTTTCCTCTGCTATATTTAACACAACACCAAATTTCCTCATAAATGTTACGCCAATTAACATGGAGTAGTTGTTATATGGCAGAACCACCGCTAAAGTGGAAGCCTAACTGACCTAAATTGTAAAGGCAACGTACTATATGCTTTTTCTGACACAGTGCTGTGCGTCCCCATGGTCCTGTATGCTACTTGATGGTCCACATCCAATTTCAACAGAAGCTTAGCCACAAACTGTTAGAGACTATGTTCACAGGGGCTCCCATTTCTATGATAGCGCGGATTTTTGTGTTTTGAAAGAAAATGTCGCAGTAAGTGCAATCCAATTAAGAAGAAACATCAGTGTTTATTACATGATCGTCCAAGGGCTTTGTGTTACTCAAAAAGGAAATGCCCTTGCTGACCTGAGGATAATCACTAGCGATTTTTCCACCAGAATGGCCACATCAACCCCTACTAAAGAGGTAATGTCCATCGAGGGATCCGCGTTGCTTATGCCAGTCTGTTTCAAAATTTGCCACGCATATGGTTTCTGCTTGTCCTGGAGGATTTCCGAGCTTGGGGAAGAATTTCTACTCGCAGAAACGGAAGAAGGGCTATCTGATGGAAGGTGTTGGTATAATAAATAATCCAAATGTGTTCCAAACCTACTCAAAGAGATACATGGGAATCTTTAGGGACAATTGAATTGGACTTAGAGGAGGTAGAGCGTCACATCTCTACTCCGCTTGAGCTTTTCCCTAATCAATTTTCTCAGTTGGCATCACATAGACTTGTAGGTTGTTAGGGCAATTATTCGCATAATGCCCTCTTCATCCTCATTTGAAGCAGATATTAATAAAAAGTTCACATATATAGCTTGCAGCGGAAGGGCCAGATCAGAAATTGATGATATGGTTCCAGGGCCATGGATGAACTGGTGGAGCGTACATAGGCCAAAGAGGGTCCGCCAATTTGTATGAGGGATGAATACATTCCAGCAGTTGATAATTCAGTCGCTGTGGCCCATATCCTGACAAGTTTGTTGTGGAGACAGCAGAGATTTTTCGTGCTACATTAGGGGTGCCAATCATGGCGGAGAGTTGACGTAAGGTGTTCACAATTTGAATGGGTTCTACATCTTCGTCCAAAACGTGAGACATAGCGTTATATAGCTCCCAATATGGTTTGATGGCTGTCATCATCGCTATACAATCATCCTCAGCAGATAATATATTAGCTCCAAGTAGTGAATGTGCTTCTGCCAAGAAATGTTCTGTGAATTCTAACAGGGTCTCATTTTGGTGAAACTGTTTAGCCAGGAAGTTGGCCTTCCATTGGGCCATCTTGGTCTTACCCCCAAACAGCTGAAGAACAATCGATTTAACTTCTTCATAGAATACCAAGCTGTTTAAAAGGTAGCAGATAACTTGATCAGCGCTTTCCACATCTAAGGCGGACAGCAACAGTTTTGCTTTCCACCGATCAGAAGCTCCTTCCATGGCGAATTCAAATCGCTTGAAGTAACCTTATAGATTTCCATCATGACTAAAGGGAGGGAGTTTCTCAATCCAAACAACTTCACCTTGCTCAAGGCTTCTGCCGCAAGAAAAAGGAGAATTGGTTCCTGAGAAACTAAGGGAACCACCCCTAGTGAACTATCATACAGCCAGACGGATGCACTTGGATTCATTGAAATGAACTTGGAAGAATTAGTGCCATCTGGGGGTCCATCATGCTGCCCAAGGGATATCTGTTAGCTGATCCATAGCATTCTTCCCCTAAATCACCACTAACTGCACCACTTCCCTCGGCTCTGGCGTGCTACAAAAATGTACCTTGATTAACTGCTCCGTTTGGACTGTATAGCATCTACACTGTCCATCCTGAAAATCCCAATGCAGTGTCTCATATTGATGTTGAGATTTACAATGGAATTCCCGCTCAACGTTCAGTTTTTGCTCCACTTCTTGTAGTCATGAGAGGACTTCTTCAATTATATTCTGCATTTGTGCATGCTGCCAGCTAGCGTTACCCGCTTGATGATTAGCATTGTTTATTTGATTAAGGAGGGCGGCTTGTTCCCGTACCAATTCCTCATTGACCCGTCAAAGGGTATCAAGCTGTCCTTGCATGTCTGCATACTCCATTGTCTCACCAATAGGAAGAGGAAAAGCTTGACTGTGATCCGCTGGCTAACAATTTCCAGTTGGGTAACCTGACGGACTAGCTGGAGATATCTGGGGGACGTTGACTAAAGGATAAGCGCGTTATTTTCATTTGATGACTTCTCCATTTGATGTAAAGTTGGGTTAGTTCAGCTGAGATGGAACTGACTTGATCTGCCACTAGTTTTTCCATCAATGTTATTTTTTCCCTAAGCTGAGCAATTATGGCTTTAAGTGCTTCCGCCCATTTCACTAGATTTGTCATGAAGTGCTCAGTATTGCTTCCCAACGTTGTTAAGTCCTGAATCCATTTGCCTATAGGCCATGTTGATTCAACAATTCTCCTATTACCTGGGGAAACTCTAGATTTAACTGTGGTACCAAAATGTCTAATCGTTGGCAGATGTCCCCAACACGATGATCCATCTGCACCAGCGCCCCATGCACTTCCAAAAAAGAGCAATTGAGGTGGGTCAAGCAGGAGGCAGGTATCATTTTGCTGTGCTCGAGTGAACCACATTACATCCGCAATCTATATATTGTGGTGAGCCAGCACACGCAGTAGCTGGCAAATTGACGGTTGCACAATGATGACAAGATACTCATCAATTCTGTGAGTACCAAGGCGATGAGCCAATCACATCATAGTTGCGTCCAGATAGGACATGTACAGAGCGTAGCTATTTTCTTTACTCATTGGTTATAAAACAAACTCAAGGCATACTACCCCGCCTCATCCTCATATAAAAGATACCCGCTTAACAAGTCACAATACCCCACATCTGTTGAGGGGTCACATTTGTGAAGCGTCCTTGTTGCTTAGCTTCAGCTCAGGGCCATTTCCTAATTGTAGATTGATCATAACCTCATCATTGCCCAGTTCAGTTACAGTATATAATACTGGTTCATTGTTAATTACCTCTCATACTTATTTGGCATAACGTGCACAGAATCTGATCAAGTTTTTGTCATAACGAATGTGGGCTCATCATTATTCCTACAATTGACGTACTACAGTTGACTAGTGGCCCCCTGTAGTGAGCACCACTGTTATTTCTTGGTGTATAGGCTTGATTACGCCGAGTTGGTTTGCACAGGGTATTGGCCACTGAGCAACCAAATCGGATGATATAAAGATCACCAACTGTAATTAAACTTGATAGACTATATATGGAGCTATTTCCCCTTATTTTGACCTTTATTATTTAATACAAATTGCAGACTTATCTGCGATCACCTAATCATGGTAAAAAACCTCCTCTATAATTCTCTGTGAAACTCTTTATGTCTTGGTACCCCAAGCTAGATGCATCCTCAGCTTGGTAGTCTTCTTTTCATCTTTCCATTTCTAGAAGTTCTTGTTTATATCAAATCTTGGCATAATTCCCATCGATTCACCAAATGGGCATCATTTTGATCAATTATGATTTGTATACCTTATCCGTAAATATTGAGATTTGTCTCAACTCCCCCTCCAATCCGCTGGTATGGGTAGTGTATCGTCCAGTCATATCAACTTCCTGACATATCCCTTTCCACTGTGGGGGCATTATGTCCCAAAAATGATGACGAAGGGAAGGTGCACCCAGTGGCGTACTGCAGTCAAAATCTGAATATCCACGCCCATAATTATACTGTGACCAAATGGGATTTCTTAGCTGTGATATAAACTTACAAGCAATTCAGAGTATATTTGCATGGTGTAAAGTTCAAAGTCGTAACATATCATGCCTCATTACGCTGTTTACAGAACCTTAAGGAGCTGGAGGGTCGTCTAGCTTGATGAACCCTTAAACTACAGGCTTACAATTTCTAGATTCTTCACTGACTGGATGCCAAACACCCAAATGCTGACTTCTTATCTAGATTACCAATCATTGCAGTGATGGTGGATCTAAGTGACATCATGTATGATAAGATTCTTAGTGGTATATTATGATGGGCTGCTGTAAGTCCTAAAGGCGTTGAATGAAATGTGAGCTGATATTTTACAGCGGAATGGTGAGTTGTATGAGCAGATACGTGATTCAACTGTGAACTTTACGCGACCCTTGGCACAGACTATATTAAGATGAGCGCACATAGAGCCATCAGACATGGTGGTGTGCGTAAGACAATGGAATTGTTGCAGCCTCAGTATTACTGGGAAAGCATGAACTTTGAAATGCTTGATACTATCTCATCCTGTCACCAGAGTTAATTAAAAAAGTTGTTTCACTGGAAGACTTTGTACTGTTTAGTAAAACCTCACTTTGATTGGCATACGGTTTCCCTTGATGTCTTTAGCCCTCTGCCAATGGGAGTTAACCAGTTCAAGTACATTTTGGTGGCAATTGACCACTTAACTCTGTGGGTTGAAGCAAGGGGATACGGGATTTAGGGGCGGTCACAGAGGCCAAATTCATAATGGAATACATTATCTAATGGCATTTATGCCCTCAGTTCCTCCTTACTGATAAGTGTACTAACTTTACTTCCCACATCCTCCCAAAGCTTAATGAGCTGATGGCCATCTGAGGGTTTTTGACAACGCCATTCAACCTTAAGTCCAACGGAATGGTTGAGCAGGTTTAATGGGACTTTAGTGAACATACTCCATAATTTAATAGCAGATTGACCCTCAGATTAGAGTTCCCTTCTGTCCAATGCCATCTTCTTATATAATATTAGTTATCATTCCGCCATGGGGTATAGTCCCTTCCAATTATTATTTGAAAGACACCCTGATCTTCTGTCACTGCTATAATCCTGTGCAAAAGATACTGGTAAAATGAATCTTAAACGTTATTTGATGACCTTAGCCAACACATTAATCAAATTGTAAACTGAAGCATACTCATCCAGTTTAGCCAAAAAGATTAAGACTTAAGCTGCTGATCAGGTACAGCATAGTAATTTAGCCCAATCCAAAGATGGCTTATGGTTCTATTCCATGACTAACATGGGTTCTGGAGGAAGAAAAAGTTGGCCAGTATCTAGATTAGGCCATTTGAAGTTATTGAGAAGACAGGGATGGATCTATACTATCAAGGACCCTGCAAGCGGTTGGATCATCAACCAAGCGTATGCAAAGTTACTCCAGACATATAAGCAATAGGATCCTTATCATCCAGTCAAGGGGGGTAATGTCACGATTCTGATATGACTGGATGATAATCCCTAAGTTGTTATGGCGGAATGGATCAGATCCGCCGAGTTGATATGAGTTATTAATATTTGAGCACCTTGAGATGAGGTGATATTGGTTTTGTTGGGAAATCGCCTCAAATCAGGCGATCATGAAATTAATGAATAAAGAATTTCTGGAACCAATGAGATATGGTGATTAAAATTACTAATACAAGAAAGCGGTATCATCCAAAATCACTAAGATATAAGTGAGATGAGACGATTGAGAGAGTTGGTTGATAATAGTTTAGAAGTGGCAGAACAGTGGCAATACGCTGTATTTTAATATACTAAATAAATGAGTGTTGTGGAATCTCTATACATTGGCTCAGTTGCAAGCAAGTGAACTTACCCTGGGGCTCAAACGCTACCTTCAAAGCTTTGTTCACCCAGTTATTTATCACCTTCTCCAGTTAGATGGGTTGTACCATCATGAAGTCTCCCAACAACTGGGGCTCAACCAGGCCTTACACTCCTATGTCAATAATTTCTACAACGCGTATTTCTCCTTAATCCATGGTAACTGTGAGACCATTAATGATAACCAACAACAATCAATGAGGCTGAGAACAAATAGCGAAATTGGATAGTAGGATCTCTGGCTATCATGAGGACCAGCTGCATCAGAACGTCCAACTCCTTGAGGCTACCTGAAATCAGCGCCCCCTCTAAGTTGAGGACCTTGTCTGGACCCTTGCAACAACACTATCAGGAGCTGGCCTATCGTGACTACACCTCAGGGAGTGAAGGTCCTGAAGGGCCTAGGAGCCCAAAGGTCCAAAAGGGTGTAAGGGACCTGAAGGTCCAGAAGGTCCCCGTGGACCTCAAGGGCACTCAGGTCCCACAGCACCCACTCCCAAAGGCACTGATGACCCCTGGAAAAAAGATTTATTAGCAGTTTGGCTTTCTTTAGTGATCGAATTTGGAATGTAGCTCAGGGGTGCAAACTCTAAGTGGACAGAGTACCCCTTGATACTAGGGTCTTCATTGAGGCACTGTCAGATTATATGGACAACTTCAGCGGCTCAATAAGCTTACTAATAGCCACACCTCTCAGCTCAAAAAAAAAGATGAGGGTTCAAACCCTGTCTGGTCGCCCTTAAGAGTCAGCTTTGCCTGCAGGGTGCCAACATTCAATCCCTAAAAGAGCAGGTCGCGAAGAAGTCTTCCGTTTTCTCCCTCAACTGAAAATGGGATTAATCAAAGAGGCCTTGAGGGCCTACAGCGACGGTTAGACCAACAGGTCCACCGCAACTACATGGAGACTGAGATCTACAAGCTGGCACCCACCCATGGCGTTAACACCATCTCCACTCACCCTGTAACTAACTTTAAGCCTAGTTTTGTAGAAAGGTTCACCATAAGCCAGGAAATAATCGCCTCCTTTTTGTACACATATGAGAGTAACATGGAGGAGGCCATCGACTGGCAGAAAGTGAAACATACCCACTCCTGCCTCAACAGCATTGTCTGGGACATCATGACCCTTATTTGAAGGAGTGCAACACCTGGGAACAGGTCCATGCGGCCTTAAACTAAGAATTTGGTAGCAATCAAACCTTGGCCAACCAAAAGCAAGTGTTCATGAGTATCCGCCTGATTAAGGAAAAAGCCTCAAGGAGTTAGCCAGCCGTTTTACGCCCAAGCACAATCATTAGTCAATACCAATTGAATCACCTTGGATGACGCTATCACCGCTGTAATCATTATTTGAATATAACTCCAAGGTTCAAATGCATAATATTGAACAGAATAATGTTTTCACCTGCATCCAGGGATTCAAGGAAGCACTTAATTAGATCCCTGCGGTGACTTTACACTCAAAGGCTACCTCTTCAGGTCCTTCTAACTATCCTCAAGTCCATGTGGCCAAAAACCAGAAGAATCCTCAACCTCAATGTACCTTTTGTAACGGTTTCAGACATAGCGCCAATACCTGCTGGAAATGACTTGCCCAAGAGGTGGGAAAAGGGCCGTCAGCATGAAAGACGAGGTGCTCCACGCTGACATCTCTACTATGTCTCAAGAATTCTCCATAACATCGAAAGAACCTCGAGCTATTTTATCTGAAGAAGTTTTGGTACCCATCGACAATAAAGAAATTGATACTGCATACTATTCTCTGATGACTCTCCCATAAGACTCACACCAACTTTCCAGTTCATAGGTTTAATTACCCACGTCGCAGTTTAAGTTCTTAAGCTCCTGTTCCTCTCCATAGTCAACAGTTGCTCCCCCATGAACGTCATATCATCCAATTTAATGAAGCGCATCAAGATCGCACTGGATTTGCCCCACTATATGGTGTATGGCACGGCTGGCCTGCAAAGTACTCAATTCATATGGGCTATAATTCTCTACCTATACAGTTTGGAAAGCTCGCTGTAAACACCCCACTGTCACGCTAGATAACCCTAGCTATGACCTGCTCCTTGGGACTCAATTCTTTTGAGACTACTCAGCAGTCGTCCATTATGATGACGGCTTTCTATCTCTACTAGGGCATCAGGTCCCTCTGATCTTCAAAACCTCTCATGACTCTAAGATGGAGGTCAAAGCCTGAGCCTGCTTACTGGAGAGTGAGGGCTGAACTGAATGGCTCAAATATCATGTAAGGGGCTTTTGAGTTTGATTGCCCCCCTTCTGTTGGTGGGCAAAGAGGCATACCTATCTACTTACCTAGGGCGACTACAATAGATTCAAAGTCTCAAGTCATTGCTGACACTGGGTCCATGTTAACATCCCCTCTGAATATCTACTGGAAATCTGAGGCCTAGATCACCTATCCACCAAGGTGTTGCTAACCTGAAGGGAATTCTAGAATAAGCTTATGCTGATTCTATATCAGTGTTGCTGGCTAACCTTACTGACAAACCCAAAATAGTAGGCCCAACCAATCCTACTACCTATGTCCGCCTCCTACCAGTGGCTGTCAATGATGTCAATAGTTTTGGGGGCCTATGGGACTTTGGATTGTGTTGGATTCTGATATGACTGGACAATAAGCCTGAAATAGCCATGTCAGATTGGCTAGAATTTACTGACAATAAGTATAGTGTAAGAATATTTGAGCACCATGGGATGAGGCGATAATGGGTCAGAGTGGATGGTTATTGGATCGCCTCCAAATAAGGCGGAAAGTAGATGTCAACGCATGATGAATAATTGGTAAATCGCCTCAAACTAAGGCAATTGTGAATTTAATGAATGTAGACTCTGTCCGATTCAAAAGTATATGTTGGAATGATAAGTCTAAGCAAAAGGGCTAGTATCAACAAAAGTTACTAACATATAAGCGAGATGAGTTGATTGAAATAGGAGGATTGTTATTAGGAAAAAGAGAGCTGTTGGATTTTGGATTGGAAAAAGGCTCAATGGTGCTTATTTACCTCTAATCCAATAATATTAGAGGAGAGTCTTCTCTCACCAATTGTATGGAAATAGTTGAAATAAATAAGAACAAGTTTATTTTTATAGTTTTTTATTTGAGTGCCACGCGAGGGTAAAAGTTAGTATATCATATAGTAAATTGATATGAGTATTTAAGGCGTCGAGGCCTGACATTCAATAGCTTGGGAAATTCCAAATTAGGTAATATGCGATTTTAGCCTATTGAGGCTTGGCAAACTCACATCTCTTTGTCAGAATGATGGATGAGGAATTATTATTGTCCAAAACGTACCCATGAGGTAATGATCTTATGTATTTCAGCCAATCCCCATCCAAGAAACTATTTCACCTTGGGTGACCCCCACCACGCCTATAAAAGGGGGTGGTCCCCATGTTGGTGCTTGGAAGGACCCAGGCATGGTTGAGGAAGCTTTGTCCAATGGATGTCCCATAGTCTGCTTCAAGGTTGGAGTAATCCAAATATTGTTACTGATTTAGTTTCCCATAGAGAATTTTAAAACTGGGTTACCCCAATTTGTGGGGTTACACCAAGAATTGGCCAGGGTCCTTTGCCCAACTAGATCATTATTATTATCATTATTATTATCATTATTAAAGTCAAGTTCCTCCTTGTTGAAGACTTGTAAATGCCCAACATTTCCTCTATTTGGCAAAATTTCACCCACATCAAACTTATTCTGAAGCCTAGGAGGCAAATGTCTGACAAGAGCAGAGAAAAAAATATCAACTAAAGATATTATGTTAAAATAAAGAAGTGTTGTCAGGGTGATTGCTCCATATTTTTATATTTATTTATTTAAGTTTGTTCCAAGAACTGGCGATCTCCATATCATCCGTTCTATTTCTCAGTGGGCTTAACCCTGTGCAAAAAACCCCTCAGCATATCTGCAAAGTATTGCAAACTTATAACATATTGGAAACGCCCCCATCAGTGGCCCTGGTCAACACCAGTATTGGAAAGAACTCACTAATGACCAGCAGCGCAAAGTTCAAGAGTTTTTGGAGAAGTACTCAGACCTATTTTCAGCCTTAGCTTACGACTTTGGAAGAATGAATGTATCCCTATATGATTTGGAGACTGAGAACGCTCCTCATTCAGGTCCTGACCTTACCAAATTGAGCAAGGTTTAAGAAGCCCAGGTGGAAATGGAGCTCAGACAACTACTTGATGCTGGACTCCTATTACCTTTGCGAAGCCTTTAGCTTCTCCTCTTCTGCTGGTTCAGAAGAAGGATGGCAGTCATCAGGTGGTAATGGACTACTGGAGGCTCAATTCCATCACTAAGATTTACAGTTATCCTCTGCCATGAATTGACAATTCCCTCTGTCTGCTTGCTAGATTAAAGTACTTTTCTGCAATGGACCTTGCCAGTGGATGTTAGAAAGTTGATCTCACCCCTGAATATTGAACAAAGTGTGCATTCATAGCTAACAAGGGACTCTTCAAGCCCACTAGGATGCCCTAGGGCCTCTGAAACGCTCTAGCCACTTTCCAACGCGCCATGGATGGGTTCTTCGGGCATTTGAAGATGTCATGATTCTCTACCTATACTGCATATAAGTTTTCTCACAAACCTTAAATGGACACATCAAACATCTCAGGAAAATTTTCAATCATCTCCGGAAGGCTTCTATAAAGCTTAAACCTTTGAAGTGCTCTTTCTTCCAAGAAGAAATGGAGTTTCTGTGACACAAAGTTGCAAAGGATGGCATCCATTCTATACTGGTCAAAGTTGACTCCATTGAAAAGATGCCACTCCCCCAGAGCTTAAGGGACATCCAGGTGTTCCTAGGCATGGTGTGCTATCATCATCAGTTTATCCCCCAGTTTTCTGACCTAGCTGAGCCACTTTTATATCTCGTGCAGAAGAATGTGCCCTTTGAATGGCGGGCTGAACAAGAACAGTCTTTTAATGCATTTAGAACTGCTCTATATACTAAATCCATTCTAGTCCACCTGCATTTTGACCAACACTTCTTGTTGTTTATGTATGCAAGTGATGTTGATGTCAGGCTATTTTAGCCCAACATGATAAAAATCAGGTCGACCATCCAGTAACCTATTTTAATAAGACACTGAGTAAGGCCAAACGGAACTAGATCATTACCAATAGTGAGTGCTTGGCTGTCTTGCTATCCATCAAACATTTTTTGCCTTATCTCTATTGTAACCACTTTACCATTGTCACCAACCATTCCTCGCTCTGGTGGCTCCAGCAGATGAAGGACCCAGATGGTCGCTTAGCCAGATGGGCCTTATGACAGCAGAGCTATAATTTCACCATTGTTCATCATAAAGGTGCAATTTACCAAAACACTGACAGCTTCTCCAGGATGCCAGTGCTAGCAGCTTTGAAACTTGAGGAGGACCAACTGTCCAATTTGACTGGATGATCTGAGGAATGGAATCTGGAAACAACTGAATTCCAAGCTGAGCTCTGAAGGATGACCTGAGACACTCAAATCAAGGACAGGCTTTATAAGAGGTCAATAAGAAATGGCTCCCTTATGTCCGCCCTTCTTCCTGAACTGATGTTATCCTAGAGGACAATATTACTGTGGGACACGGGGCGGTTAAGAAGACTCATGAATGGCTGAAGTCACGATGTTACTAGGACCAAATGGTAGAGACCATCCAAGAAGTCATGGGGGCATGTATGACTTGCTGATACCAGGACTGAGTCAATCCTTGATTACAATACTTGGTCATCGCCCCTATGAGACTCTTCAGCGTCATTAGCATCGATGTAATAGGCCCTCTCCCCATTGGATTACATGGCCATAAATACATAAACCTAGCCGTGGACCACCTGACCAAATGGGTTTAAGCGATTTTGTTTCTTGCTGCTGGTGCAAAAACCATGGCTCTTTTCCTTATTCAATCTGTTTTACCCACCACAGATGCTCACAAATCTTACTTTCAGACAATGGGTTAAATTTCACATTGCTGGTAGTCCATGAACTTACTTAAGATTTTGTCATTAACCAAAGTTTTGCCGCCCCTTAGAATCCATCAACCAATGGGGTGGTGGAATGCGCAAATGGTACCCTTGTCTCTATTTTATGGAAGATGACCACCTCTGACACTTCCTGCTGGAATCATTATCTACCCATCGTGTTGCTTAACTACTGAATAAGCTACCACTGAGTTATTAAAATGTCCCCCTTTAAAGCTTTGTATGGACATACTCCCTGACTCCCAAGTAGCGTACAGCCTTTTATCAAAACCTTCACTCCTAAGAGCTTAGATTTAACTATATTGGCATTATCCAATGAAAATTTCCAGCTTCAAGCCCTAGCCACACAAGGCATTGTCACCACCACTGGGAGAGAAACCTGATTTAATGTTGCCAAACATTCCTTACCTGTTTTTCAACTAGGCAAAATTGTTCTTTTTTTATCACCATTGACCCAGAGGTCAGAAGAATAAGCTCGATGTTCTTTGGCTCAGACATTATAAGGTCATTCATAAGGTGATGGAATTTTTGCCCATATTCCCAGCTGAATAGATTACCAGAGGTCACTAGGGGATAATTACCTATAAAAAGTGAATTGGATATCATTTGACCCTGATTTGGGGTAACAATGTTCAGGGGATTTTAGGATATTTCTGTGGGTCATATCCATTGAGTATTGATCCGTATGCATGCTTAAGATCTCATTGGGCAGAGTTACTGACGAAATAGAAGCATCTGGTAGTTGATCAATGAATAACTATCAGGCGACCAATTGAGATTGGTTGGGTTTCATCACTGACCAATTAGATATTTAAGGATCAAGTTGCAAGGCGAGTAATTTCACCTGCAACTAGCAAATTGTTCAGTTAGTTCGCGACCTGTATTGATGGGTAACAAGTCTTATTACCTAAGAAGGTCACTTGCCAAATATGATTGGTTCGCTGGGATCAAGAGGAAAACATTAGAGACATGTTTTCCAACTCTTTCCATTTTAGATCTCGAGGATGTCTAATGATGGAATCCTAGCAAAATGGGGATACCATTGCTGATGAGACAAGGATGGGGGTAATTCAATGGCATTTGCTGCAATTTCATCGAGGAGCTGCCAACCAAGGGTTGGGCACCGAATTCCCACTATATATTCCCCAAAGAATTCACTATTAAAATATACTCATACTTATATGGATATACACTTTTACCAGTAATTTGTATCATAACAGAATCCAAATCGAGTTCTATTCTTTCTCAATGAAATTATTTCTGTGTGCTCTAATCAAAAGATTCTTTTGGATAAAAAGTAAGGATCTGAGCTTGGATCCAGAGAAAAGAAGCTGAACTAAATCAGGGATTGCTGCAGACTGTGTGTCACCAAAGAGAAACTATAAATGAGGATCTGAAAGTGGGATTGATTTAGGTGGTATAATGGAACGAATCCCTATTAAGGAAATCTTAGTTTTTAGGAAATACTGGTCAAGCGTTAGACCTAATAATAGTACTCTATTCAACTACTGATAATAGTCTCCATACTATTATCAAATGAACACATTCTACTATCAGACAATTCAGAGAATTGCACAATGGCAAACCTGTGAAGCTAATTAGATCAGGGGTTATTAGCCGAAAATAATCATAAACCCTATTAATTTTAACAAATGGTGCTCACTACAGTGGTGTAGTTGTTTAGAAGATACTAGAACACAATATCATATGAAGATGTTTCCAATTTTGGAAATGAGTTACTAGGGAAAGTAACGTCTCTGAAGACTGAATGTGAAGTGGATCACATTCAATTGCATTCACTCATCTCATAAGTGGAGCGACTAGTTAAGCATGTTGAAGATACTCAAGATTTGGGCAAAGAACTTGCAGCCTAGATATGGATCTGTCTAGGGCTGCAAGAAAACCTGTTCCACCCAACATCTACTTAAGATGAAGATTATTAGCAGGGCCAGCTTGGATTGAAATTAGGTCCACTTAAAATAGTCCCAAGGAACAGCAGAGCCAACTCAGTTTGAAATTGGCTCCACTTGCAATAGTCCCTAATAGTGGGGTGTTTAGATGAGACACTATATGAGGCATTGGATGAGTTGATACGGAAAATCAATCAATTAAGAGTATTGGATTAAATTACCAATGAAGAGTACATGGTCAAAAAAGGAAGTGATTGATCTAAGAAAGTGGAGAGAATCGCTTGACCTAATAATATTTAATCAATGAGGCGTAAATTGCTAGAGACAAGAATCAATTCAAGATGAAAATTGGATGAAGCTAATGAGGCCAGATGAATCTGTGTGATTAGGGGTCGTTTCCAGATCCACCAGTGGAATTACTTCCAACGTTTTGGAGGGCAATGAATGCAAAAAATTGTTTTTAAGAGAAAAACGATCAGAACAATTAAAGAGAACTGTTGACTGATGAGTCACATTTTTTAGAGACATGAAGATTCAAGCATCAGTTTCCATAATATGAAATTAATTAGGACCTGTTGGATAAATGGCAAGTCAGGATTGAAGTCCTAATGAATAAAAACATTTTTGAGTATTACCAAAGTCGTCAAGTATTGCTTATACGTGAAGAAACAGCGCTGCTGTTATATAGTGAAGAAGGTCAATACTAAAAAAATTAAAATTATAGAATAAAAACGAAAATAAAAACAATGTTCCCAAAGAACCACTGAATCATTAAAATGGTCATGTCCTAAGGTTTTGGTCAAGTCCTAAAAGAGGACCATTGAACTAAATAGTTGGTTAGATCTTAAGAGAATAAGATTTTGAACTATGAAAACTGGTAGATCGACCATCTAGCACTAAAAAAAACTGGTAGATCAGAGTATATTTAGCAAACCGAATGGATCTAGGGATAAAAGGACCTCTGAACCTAATCGTAGGTCAAAAGTCCCACTGCAAAAGAAAAATACTAAAATATAGATAAAAAATAAAAAAATGTATTATACTATTTATTGCTTTTGTTGGTCCATAAATTTTGGACCTATGATGAAATGAGATTGCCAGCACGATTTGCAGAGGATACCAATCTATTGGTCAATCAAGAGCAACTCATTGACCTGATGGACAGACAGCAGGAGGTGGTGCTCAAATTGTCTGACAAGTATTAGGAAGTATTTGCCCAGGTTGACCACAATTTGGGATGCATGAGAGATGTGATACACAAGGCCAATACAGGGAAAATTTACCAATTAGGATGAGACTGACTCAATGGTCAAAGGTGGCCTTTGCAGTAGTAGAGAAAAAATCAGCAAACTTGTGAAGCATGGTCTTCTAGTTCCATCGTCAAGTCCATGGGCGAGCCCAATTCTTATCATAAAGGAGAAGTATGACTCTAATTGGGTGGTGATTGATTATCAAAAGCTGAACAAAATTACAAAGAAGGATTTGTACCACTACCAAGGATCAATGATGTGCTTGATTAATTGGTAGAAGCAAAGTATTTCTCCATGATGGATCTAATATTAGGATATTGGAAAATCGATTTTCTAAGAGAAGACGAAGAGAAATGTGCAATTATCACTGCGCAGGGGCTTTATCAACTGACGAGGATTCCCCAGGGTCTGTGCAATGTGCCCGCAACGTCCCAGAGGGCCATGGACGCCATATTAAATGACTTTAAGTTGTCATGAGTCCTGATGTACTTATATGATATAAATGTGTTTAGTAGGACATTTACTGATCATTTTCACCAATTGGAGGAAGTGTTTAAGAGACTATCTGCGGTCAACCTGAAGATTAAGCTAAGGAAGTGTCAAATCTTTAAGAAAGAGTTCAAATATCTGGAATTAGTAATTAACTCTAGTGAACTGCAGCTGCAAGCCCATAACATTGAAGCCATAGAGCCAATGACTGTGCCAAAGAGTGTCAAAGATATCCAAGTGTTCCTTGGAATGTTCAGATACTATAGAAAAGTTATTAAGGATTTTTCAAGAATCACCTAGCCCCTCTTTCATTTATTGAAGGATCCAAAAAAGGATTTGTTTGGAATGAAGAAGCCCAGAAATCCTCTGATGAGTTACGCCAGTACTTAATAGATTCTCAGATTTTAAAAAATCTGAATTTTGATTGGAGAATTTATAACACATGTAGGAAGCCAGCTTATTAACACTCACTTGGTGCTACGCCGCTTGATCCCACAAAGGTTTTAATAAAATAAAAATTGAGACCATAAAAAATTGGTTTTTATAATATTTTAATATAAGCATGGGGGTAAAAATGAGAAGTGAATCATTTTCCAGTCTCTGATGATTAGTATTTATATATATTAGCTAAGCTTTTCTTTCCCATAATGATAACATCAGTTACTGAGATTTGATTAAAGCAGATAGATTTTGATAATCACACAGGTGCGATGAGCGAATTTAATAAAATCCAACAAAACTGGGCGAAAGTTGTATCAGGCAATGGCCAAAACGGTGCTTCCAAAGGCAAAAAAGCCCTGGAGGGGGACCGGGAGCCAATGCTGCTAAGAAACCCCAAGCCCAAACACCGCCCAGGTTCTTGGAATTTACAACAAAATAAATCCAATACATGGAAAGACAGTATGCGCATCACCTATCAAAAGTGGAACACAGGCTCTGACTTTTCTTAGGGGTCAATTTCCCAACTCTGTGGGAGAAGGTAGGTGAGGCACAGGCCACCCTCTTTCCCCACGCAGTATACATTACAACCCACACCATCCACCGTGGCTGGATCAATATGGGTTTCAAGACTGAAGAGGATGTAGACACTGCAGCAAAAGTCTGTGTCAAAATTGTCATCCCCAAGGGCAAACGAATTGTGCACACTGCGCACACAAGATGGAACAAAGCAAAGACTTTGTTCATATCTTTTGACTCGTTCCCACCAACCTCCCCCATAAGCTAATTAAAGATAAACTCTGATTCAGCCTCCAAAGCTACAGAGAAATAAAATAACTTGAACTACAGCGTTTCCACCTGATGACGAACCTGTGCACAGGAAAGGCAATTGCTGTAATTGACCCAGTCCCCAATGTGACCACAATTTTAACTAAAATCATATGCACTGTGGTATTCCACCTCCCAGACAGGGGAGTGTCAAAACCTTTCTGCATCACACTGGAACGCGCACACCCCATCTGCAACCATTGCACCGCACTGGGGCACAAAAAGCATGCATGCCCCATGAAAGAGGGCATCATGGCCCTGGACTTTTGTGATGACGCCATGGATGAAGACAAGGAGTCCTTTGGAAGAATGGCCGACACCAACCACGCTTTCCTCTGGGGAGAGGATGGACACTACATCCTCTCAACCTAAAATCAAACAAAATTGCAAACAGGTACAGAAGGCCCACAAATGGGAAGCGGCCAAGGCCGCATCTTTCATGACCTCCTCCATAGACCCAAACTAAATCCAGATGGACAAAGAGTAAATTGACCAAACCAGCCATTCAGAATATAATTCACAAGCCAGAGCAACCATGGAGAATGCAATCCAAACCAAACAGTCAGATTGGACAACCTATAGAGAAAATTTTCTCAAGCCAACATAATCACCACATAATCCCAATAAAATAAACCTATCAGGACAGTATAAATCCACTATGGATGTGCCAACAGGGCCTAGAGCGCCAAAATCAAACCCAAAAACATTGGGGGCCAATCAGAGCACCAACTCGAATCAACCAAAATCACATGCAGAAAAGTTTGATATAATCCCCAATTCTAACAATATCTGCACGAAATCATCACAAGGTAAGGAGCTGGAAGACTCAGAGTGGACTGGACCAATCACACGGAGCAAGTCCAAGGCAATGAGTGGGGGACTAGGGCCAGAAAGCTCGCAAAACCGCTCCTGAGGCGCCACGGGCTCCTCAGTGTCAATAGGGGTGCTAAACATCGCAGGAGCCAGGGCTCAAGCATCCTGAGCCAAAAAAAACTGGACTTCCTGCGCAAACCCCCAGTAGACATCTTGGCCATTCAAGATACCCACTGCCTACAAGGGGGAAAGGGATCCTGGGCGGCCAGGGTCTCATTCCAAGCAATATGGACGTCCCACTGTGGGGTGGTCATCCATAATAACAACGAAAAATTGAAAATCCTCAAATCCTCATTGCACTTAATTGGCTGCATACTAATCACAAAGATTGCAAACCAAGAGGCCACACTATCGATAGCCTGTATCTATGCACAGTGCACTGCATCTGAGCGGAAACAATTCCTCAAATCTATCCTGATGCTCAACCTACCGCCGGACACTATCATGTGGACTGATTTCAACTGTTGGGACAATCCCATTACGGACTGATGGCCCAACCCCAGGGGACACCCACTGGGACACTCAGAGTTCTGGGTGATAAAATCCTTAGCCTGTATGACACCCTCTCCCTTGGGGCTCCACTCCTCACCCACATGACCTGCCCCAACATATGTAAGGGTATGCTCATCTCAATGAGCCGCATTGACCACATCCTTGCGCTGAAATCCTGTCACTCATTTATTACTAACTTCGCCACAAAAAAATTATTTTCTCTGACCATTGTTTAGTTTCAGTGCAGTTCATACCAACCAGGACTCAAATGCGGATGACGCCCTGGAGGAAGCTATACCCAGAGAATATAAAACTCCCCAAAATTTCTTATTGGTCGAGCATGAAGCTTTAGACCCAAAATTCACTACCCCGTTCACATCAATCCCATCAAATCTTGGAAAAAATTCAAATCCAAACTGATAAACAAGAGCCACCATATCACTTTGCGGAAATATACTGCATATACCGCCATGATCAGATGCACCCTGGTGGAACATGAGCGCCTTGAACTAAACGCCCTGAAAACTAGTTACAGCCTGAACTGGGGGCGCAAATGGGCAGCAATTTCCGCCCGCCTCAACGCCCTCATTTACAAACACCAACACAAAATCAAAATATTGTGGAAAGGTAAGCACATAGGAGAAGGCGAGACCTGCTCAGCATTCTTCTTCTGCCAATGCAACTCCTAAGGCAACCTGCCTCAGTGCACACGGGTCCGCAAAGCTGATGGAACAGTGGTAACTGACCCAAAGGAGGTCAAGGCAGAAATCCACCACTATTACACTGAACTTTACCGTGACACCCCACCTGACACCCAAAAAAATAAAAAATTACACTCTGCCGGAATACAGAGGGCACCGCCAGACTATAGTCTCCTAAACCTGATAACGCAGGAGGAGCTCAGGAATACAGTCCGCGGTGCACCACATAGGAAATGCCCAGGCCCTGATGGGATACCCTACGAATTTTACAAAACATACTTTAAACAGATCGCCCCCCTCCTCCTAGCATCTATGAACCAGTGCTTGCTGGAGACCTGTATCCTCCCAGAAGGCCAGGACTCCTATGTTATTACCCTATTCAAAAAGGGCGACAGACTGGACCTGGCCAACTGGCGCCCAATATCACTCTCAAATACTGACACTAATCTACTCACAAAAATTCTATCCACCAGACTGGGAGCACTAGCCTCAAAATCCTATCACCCAACCAATTTGGTTTTACACCAGTGCGCTCCATCTAGTCTAACATACACTCTGTCACCAATGTATGCCAATCCAAAGTGACGGGTGCCCTGGTATTCCTCAACCAGGAGAAAGCATATGACCACGTTAGCTGGCCATACCTAAAAGAGTGCTACATGCTTTCAACCTCCCACCCAGGTTCTTCAACTGGGCAATGCTCCTCAAAGAATCCGCATCGATGGTGGTATGTGGCCCTGGTTTCCTGACTGACAGGATCACCCCGCGCAGAGGGCTCAAGCAAGGGGACCCCCTCAGCCCGCTACTGTACAACTTCAGCTTTGACCCACTTCTCCGCATTGCTGACTCACGCCTCAGGGGCATAACCGCGCTAGGCCAGCCCCCTGTCAAGATACTAGCCTTTGCGGACAACTGTGTAACAGGTTTAGCTGACAACAGCAACGTCAGACAGCTGGAGCGCACCCTAGAGGAATACTACATAGTGAGCAGTGCATCAATTAATAAACGGAAAACCAAAATTATTCTCCTTGGCAAGTACACCACCAACTGGACCACATCCCCCACCACACACAACCCAAGATGCAAAAACTCGCTCGCTCTACCCTTTGCGTTACCCCTCACCACCACCCCTGTCCGCCACCTTGGGATATGGTTGGAAACAGGGGGTATGCAAGCAAAATGATCAAAAATAACCTGCTACAACGGATATCCAACAGAATCGCCTCCCTCAGGGGTAGATCCCCCGGGTTAAAGGGCGAGTGGCAGTTGTCAACTCGCTCATCCTCCCAATGCTGTGGTTCTCCACACATGAGATCCCCTTCTCCCCCACCTTTATAACGTCAATCCGTGCACTCATCCAGGGTTGGCTGTGGCCTGGATCCCGCCCACCAGTCTGGGTTGAGACGCTGTATGGCCCACGCTCCAGCGGGGGCATGGTCCTGATAGATTTTGAGCACCACGCCAACTGCATCCTGGGCACCTGGATAGAGGAAGTGCTAACCACGGACCCCCCACAACATCACTGGTCCAGGGCAGCAAGGGTCAACTTTGTGAAGGTACTCAAAATACCCAACCTGCACCATCCTTCCAGCTTACTAACATACCTCGCTAACCGCACAAATGTATTGGGCCCTCATGGAACCCCCCTCACTTTAAGCGCCTCTTCCAAACCATCCGCCGCATGGGGTGGACTGTTGCTACCACCGGTATAGTGCATGGAAGGGGACAACCCAGACTTCACTTTGTGTTATGAAAGCCAGAAGACCACCCCCACAGAGATATACTCACATCGACCCCATTTATCACCAGAGTTGACTACCTAGATGCTTTGGATATCCCCTATGACCTATCCACACAAAAGGCAATATGGAGGATGATGCACCATCCACTCCTCTAGCCGAGGGTAAGGGCATACACCTGGCGCTGCCTAAGAAGAACCTACAGAACGGCGGACCACTCCCACTCACTCCACGCAACCTGCGCAGTATGTAGAGGAGAGGGCTCCCTACACCACCGCCTAGAAACCTGCCCCCATCCAAAGCCATACAGTGAGAAGTCTCACGCCTGCTCAAGATCCAAAACGGCCAGGATTTCTCTTTCTCAAAGAGCCTCCTCACTATCTGACTTTCATCCTCAATCCCATCCACCCTGCGCACCCTATTGATACCCATTGCAATTTGGACGATCCACACTATTGCCTTGGATGCATTCAAGGGCACGGTCCCTACCATCCATGAGGTTGTCAATAGGTTCCACGTCCAAGTACTGGAGCATTTGCAAGCCTGGCTCTATGGGCATATGAGACCAGAACAGCAGAGACTCATAAACTCATGGTTCCCGCTCTATTTCCTTCACACGGACCCCTTCCTTCACACCTGCTTTATAGTGGGGGCAACCCCCCTGGAATAGAGCATTAATCCCCCCCACACCTGGCGGTCCCACCTGGCAACAGGGGTAACCTGTGTACCCTGGGGTTCCCAAACATATCTATTCATTGCTTTTCTTCCCTCTCCCACTATTTCCACACACATAGCGGTAATGCCAGTCCCCTGGTCGGCTTGCCTCAGTTAAAAAAAGTATTTATATTTTTTTCAAAGGTTGAAGGGTTTCAGGGATAGTTTGAATATAGCTTTGATGCTTTCCAATTTAGGCAATATGGGTGTTGATCCTATCAGATCTTTGGGAGAGCTAATGCATTTTTTGTAAAAAGGACGTTGAGGTTTTGGGGCAGAAAGTACCCATGCGGAAAGGTTTTTATGTACCCCAACCAATCACTGCTTAAGAATTATTCTCACCATGGGGCCGCCACCACGCCTAAAAAGTAGGTGGCCCTCAGGCAGGAGTGGTGAAGGACTTGGTGCTGTTTGGGGGAGTAACTTCCGCTGGTTTCCACATAATCTTTCATGCGATTGGCAAAATCTGATCATTTGATTTTAATGAAAGTTCCCATGTGGGTTTCAAACTGGTGTTACCCCAGTTTACGGGATTCCACCAAGAATTGGCAAGGGTCTTTTAACTGATATCATCGAAATTTCATTTACATTGCTCCTAGTAGCATCAGAAAATCTCAAATGGATGACATTTCCTTTTTTTGGCAGGACTTGACCTAGGACATTCTTATTTTTAAGCCGTAAAGGAAAATGTCTGACATCACCCCCCTCAAGAATGTTGTTGGCGAGTAGGGCTGAAGAAAACGGCCATGTGTACAATTAATTGTTTTAACAGTATCTAGATTTTTAATAGAATACACATTTCCTCTCTTGTAGATGATGGTGAAAGTACCCTCCCAAAATTGATCTAAGTTTACCGCTTCTAGGGGTGATGCAGTTATGGTAGTACAACACCATGTTGGATACTTAGAAAGTGGTTAAGGGGGTTCAGAACTCATTTTCAGCCTGCTCTTCTTTTGTTACTGTTTTTGCTAGATTGGTCATAGATTCAGATTGGAGTTGAATATTATGCTGAGCCAATCTTCTCATACCTTTCTCAGGTTCCTCAACTCTAGAAGAAAATATATCTTTAGCTAAGAGAAAAGTATGCCTGGTACCCGCCCATACAAGACACGGAATGGAGACATTTTCAAAATCTGGTGGTGGCTAATCCAGTATGCCATAAGAGCACTATGAAAATATTGATTCCAATGAAGAGGATTAGATGATGTCATCTTTCGCAGAATGGAAACCAAGGTTCCATTTGCTCTTTCTACTGTCCCATTAGTGGAGGGGTTATACAGAGCCATGAAGAGTTGTTGTGCTCCCATAGATTTTAAATTTATTGCGGGGAAAGCCGACCATGGGACGGACACTTCCGAAATTGACTCAACCAAGACAACACTTAGTAACAGGGAAGGCACCCCAGAGAAGCGATGCTATCTCTTGTTGCCAGCGGGAACGCCACTTATGGGGAAGGGGAGGAACGAGTGAAGGGGCCGTAGCCACAATTGAACACGTGTGGAGAAGGGGTCTGATTTTATGAACCAAACTGGGAACCAGGAGGATACCAGCTGTCAGCGGCGCGGTGGGAGGTATCCAAACATCCACGCCTGAAAGTGGTCCACCAAATGAGACCGTAATCTGTGGACAGCTTCTGGGAGGGTGGGGGTGGAGCCTGCGATGGCATCCAAGACAATCGTGTGGATGGTCCACATGGCGATTGCAACCACCAGAGCACGGAGGGAGGGTGGAAGGGGGAAGGTCATTGAATAAGCAAGCATATCTCTTGACAGACTGAAGGGATGTGTTTGATTCTGGCCCAGTAAACGTTGAACTTCGCGCCATATCACTTTAGAGGTGGGGCACTTCTCCAGGCGGTGGAACAGCGTTCCATACTGGCCACACACGACGCAGGATGATTGTAAAGCGTTAGAGCGCTCAGCTGTACGGTACACCCGCCTCAGGCAGCGCCACACATGGGAGCGGATTTGAGGCTGCAACAGAGGATGGTGAGCGTATTTCCAGATGGTTTTTTGGGTCTCAATGGAGTAAGGGATGTCCATCATGTCCAGGTAGTCCACCCTGGATAGGACATGGGGCCGTATGGGGATCACGCCATCATGGATGGGTAGCCCCTGTACCTCTTGTGTGAACTGAGGAGAGGGGCGGCCTCTTCTGGTTGTATGTTCACTAATACGAATTCTCCACTCAGCGCTCTGCATGGAGAGTAGGATTCGTTTGTAGTGGTTTTTAGTACCGTGAGGACCTGTGGCCGATGGGTGTGAAGCCAGGTATTTCATCAGGGAGTGGGGGTTCGATGGATTGTTGAGGCCTAAGGCGCGAAAGAAGTTGGAGCGGGCCGCGCGGGACCAGTGTTGGGAGGGGAGTGTAGGGGCGGTGACGGCTGCAATCCAGGTACCCAAGATCTTGGCCGCATGGGCTCTGAAGTCAAGCAGGCCCATGCCACCGTGCTGATGAGGGCCAAACATGACTTCTAACCGTACTGGTGGAGGGTGGCCTGACCATAGCAATCCTTGCAGCAGGGCATGCAAGGATTTGAAGAAGCTTGGGGAGAAGGGGATGGCGTGGGCTCCAAACCAGACTTTGGAGAGGAGAATAAAGTTGGCCAAAACGACCCTACCAGTAAGGGAAGTAGGGTGGGCTCTGAGGGAGGCTATGCGCTTCGTCACGTTGTCTAGAATATGACTCTCCATTACTGCTGATGCATATCCGCCTGCCTTCACCCACATGCCCAGATGGCGGACTGGCCCTATGGTAGGGCGTGGCACAAAGGGGAGAACCAGTGGGGCGGTGTGGAGTGAGCTGGGAGGGCGAGCGCGTTTGTGAGCAGATGGCCGGGCTGGGCTCTGGTTGCAGGGGCCCAGAAGTTTTGATACCAACCAAGGAGGATGATTTCAGTTTTGGAGGCGTCAGTGCAGCGTTACTTACCCGGGAATACTCCTGGATGAGAGCTTCAAGTGCGCGTGCATCTTTATTATTAGACACCCCCACCACACAGTCATCTGCAAACGCCATCATCTTGACTGGGGCTTGGCCTGGCACATGGACCCCAGTGAGTTGTGCATTCGCGTTTCAAAGTAGTGGGTCAATGCTGAAGTTGTATAAGAGTGGGCTGAGGGGGTCCCCTTGTCGCAAGCCCCTTTGAGGGCGGACTACTTCTGTTAGGAATCCAGGGCCACATACTGCCATTGTTGCAGATTCCTTGAGCAGCATCACCCAGTTGATGAAGCGAGGGGGTAAGCAGAATTGATGGAGGCAGGCCCTGAATTATTCCCAGTTTACTCTATCATAGGCCTTCTGTTGGTCCCAAGAATGCCAGTGCCCCAGAGGCTGTGGACTTGCATGTTGGCCACCGATTGCACGTTGTCTCAAATCAACCTTCTGGGTATGAAACCAGATTGTTCTGGGGAGATGGTGGCAGATGCTACAATCCCTAAACGGTTATCCATGATTTTTGTTAAAATTTTTATATCCATGTTAGTTAAAGAAATAGGGCACCAGTTGGCTAAGTCTAGCTTGTCCCCTTTCTTGAAGAGTGTGATGGTGAAGGCCTCTTGTCCTCCTGGCAGGAGGCGCGTTTCCAAAAGGCTCTGGTTAAGTGAGGCAAGCAGTAGTGGGGATATATATTTGAAATACTTTTTATATATTCATATGGAATGCCATCCGGGCCTGGGCATTTTTGGTTTGGTGCACCATGAATGGCTGTCCATAATTCGTTCAGAGTAATCAAATTCATTATTTCTGGGTATCAGGAAACAGTGCAGATGTGGGCTCAGTCAAGAAATTCCGCCACTTCAGCTGGCTGAATTGAATCAGATTGGTACAACTCAGAGTAATACTTTTGTGTTTCAATTGCCACTTCGGCTGGCATATCCACAATGGAATCATCTGATCTTCGCACCTGTGTGCAGGCCACGCTCTGGTGTGGTGCAAATTTTTTTTAAAAAATATGCGGTGCACTTGTCACCTTTTATGATGCGTTTGGCCCTGTATTGAACATAAACCTGATGTTTGTGTTGCCTTTCAGTGCGTTGAGGTGGGCAGCTGCCTCCGCCCACTTCTGGCCCCATGCAGAGCTGTATCCTGTAGCTGGGATGTTGGACTCCAGCTGTGCCAACTCTGCCAGAGCGCGCGAAATGACAGCCGACGTGGCTCATGAGCATCTGGAGGAGAGGTGGCGATATTGTTGGATGGTATCTTCTTTGAAAGTTGCCCATGTGAAAATGGGGTCCGCACAAAATAGTGCAACAAACTCTTTTTCCAAAGTTGCTGATTCCACCCACATGGAAAATCCTGGTGACGCGAGCTTGGTAGCGGATTTTGCGCCAATGTGGGGCCTTAGCAGCTGTGACAGGTAGGTGGTAGGTTATCAAGACCAGTTGATGGTTGGAGAATTCCATTTTTGTTGTTTTAAAATGGGATATGTGGGGTTGGAATTTCACTGGCATAAGGATAAGGTCAATGCGGGACATGGACCTTAATTGGCCGTTGTGGACGTGGGGGCACATCATGTTCTTGAGCAGCGGGGCTTGCCGTGGCAGCTCATCCATTAACCTAAGGGTGGCCTTTAGAACGTGAAGTTCAACGTGGCCCTGGGGGGCGTGGGAGGAGGAAGGCCACCGGTCAGTTGGAGTGTTTAGCCAACAGTTCATGTTGCCAACTATGAAAGGGTTTGAGGGTAGTGGGAGGGATTTGACTCATGAAAAAAATTCCTTTGTCTCATGCACCGTTTGGGGCATAGATGTTGATGATAGCATGTACCACGTTGGCCCATGAAAAGGTGACAACGAGGACTCAGCCATTGAGGAAGGTTTCCGATGATAAAAATTTGCAAAAATTATTTTTCCAAATTAGCACCCCACAGTGCTTCAACCAAAAGGATAGCGATGGGAGGAGCATTGTTTTCCAAGCCTCTTTGGAACCTCATGGACAGTGGGACTCCAGGATGGCCAGGATATCCATGGGTAAATTTTGTTGTAAAAAACTCAGTTTCCTAGCCTGGGATGGCGAGGCCTTGAGTCCGGCGATATTCAACGTCCCTAAAGTGAGGGTTTCCCTCATTGCACCTTAGGTGTGAGGGGTGGGCACTCGGGCCCACTAGCCTCCTCTAGATCCCCATGGGCCTTCACAGCAGCGCGGGTGTTTGCAGCAACGCTATCAGTATTTTTTGTTAATTTTTTCAGAAAGGTTTGCATTGGCTTTTGCCTTTGCTTTTTATTTCCCTGATGTCGGACAAATTTTTTGCGGTGCAGATGAGTTTGGTGCACCATTGAGTGGGGTAAAAAATGTTTTTTCAGGTAGGTTGAAGGCCAAGTCAGTTTCAACTGGAGCTTGGTTGCAAAGATTGGGAGAATTTGAGTCACCCATCGGATCCTCAGATTGGGTGGCCCAATTGGTATGGGATTCCCAATCTGATTGGTTGGTGGATTCCCAATTTGCTTCCGCCACAAAGGTTTTGATGTCCTCCTGGCGTTGGGAGTGTGGGATAGTGGTGAGGACTTTGGCCGCTTCCTTGGCCGTGGCCCTGTGGGCCTTCTTGGCCTTCTTCTGCTCTTGTGGGGAAATAGGTTTTACCAGAAGGTAGCAGCCTTGTGCTCCCCATGGGAAAGCCTCTTTGGTGCTTACGGTTGGTTTGTAGTGCGCCTCTCCGCTGGCCATGGCCGCTGAGGGGTGCTCTTGGAATGTGATGCCCTCCTTGGTGGGGCATGCATGTGCCTTATGGCCGAACGCGTCACAGTGGGTGCAGATGGGGGGCGCGCTGTCCATGGTTACCCGGAAAGGGTGGGTGGTATGCCCTTTGATGTTAATAAAAATGGAGTGCAGGATCTGGGTTAGGTCCTTTGTGATCTCCTCAGTTGGGGTCAGAACTGCGATGGCTTTGCCGGTGCACAGGTGTGGCATCAGTGTAAAGCGTTGCATTTTGAAAGATTGTATTTCACCATATATGGCGAGATCATCTTTCAGGTGTTGCTCCAAAATGTCACGTTTTACCATAGTAGGCAAGAAGTTGAACGTGAGGAAAATTTGGTTGGATTTTGTCCATCTAGTGCATTTTGTTTTGATGACCTGTTGCCCTTTGGGGAGGTCAATCACTACGAGCACCACAGCAGCCTCATCTGCTGCCTCCTTGTTTTCAAAACCTAGGTCCAGCTAACCATGTGACATGGAATGAGGTGCGATGTACACTGTGGTTGGGAAAAAAGTGTGCACATCCCCACAAAATTTTTCCCATAAATCCATTTGTTGGATGTCCAGAAACACGCGGACTCCATATTCCACCGACGAAAGTGGCTGGGAGTGCAGCGTATTGATGTACTGGTTGCATCATGCTTGCCAAGCGAGGATTTCCGGGGAAATAGTGACCACCAGTTTTTTGAAATTTTTTTCTATTCCGCCAGTTTCTCCAGGGCATTTTCAAACGTTTGAGGCCGCGGGCCTCCCACCTGCTCCTCTTACCTTACTTGCCCAACTGCTCCCTGACATGGGCGCAGACTAATCTCCTCTGTGAGATTTATCAAACTAGATTCAGACTTGAATTGAATGGGTTGCAAAAGTGATTGCAACGAGAGAGAAAAGTTGTTGTGCTCCCATAGAAGTAACCAGAATTTTTACTATTCTGGAGGTGAGATTCTTGCCATTATCACAGAGTAGTACTTGGGGGCAATTGTGACGGGTGAAGATGTGTTGATGTAAAAAGGTGGCTGTGGCCTTGTCCATTTGAGCAGGAAGAGCCACGGCTTCAACCCACTTAGTGAAGTGGTCAATAACTACTAGGATAAATCTGTTTTTACTTAAACCTGAGGAAGGGGATCATAAATCCAAGCTGATGGTGTGGAACGGTTGTTTAGGGGTATTTGGTTGGTATTATTATCTCGACTTGAAGCCAGATTGCTTCTTACAATTAAGGCAGGCTTTTAAAACATAAACAATAGATTCTGACATTCCATCCCAGTAAACACAATCTTTAATCTACTTATAGGTTTCCTTTCCCCTCCATGACCTAGGGTAGAATGTGCTTCTAAGATAGCAGGTAGGCGTTCTAAGGGTAGAAGTTATGGTAGCCATGTTGTCTCTACCTGCTTATACAACTTTCCATTTTCAACTTTGGAGTTATGGGAGTACCAGGCTAATATCTTCTGAAAAGGCTTATCCTCATCTTCCCATTTGTTAGGGGTCATTAAGAGGTTATGTAACCTCTCCGCATCACTATTATCCAAGTGAAGGACTGATAGCCAAATCAACCCATCAATATTCATGTGATGAGACCCAGCACGGTGTTCAATCTTCATGTTGTAAGGCTGGAGCTTTAGAGTACAACAAGCTAGCCAACCAGTAGGATCCTTCAAGTTTTGTAACCACTTTAGAGATACGTTGACAGTGACTACAGTGAAGGTGGTTCCATAGAGAAATGGGCGGTAGTGCTTTACAGCCAACAGAACAGCAAGATACTCCTTCTCTGTTACACTGTAGTTGCGTTCCGCCTTTGACAGCATCTTACTAAAATGGGATACAGGATGATCTACACCGTGTTCATCTAATTTAGCTAAGATAATCCCAACAGCATAGTCCGAGGCGTCAGTGAACAAAATTAAAGGTTTACTATAATCAGGGTGCCACAGGATAGGACGATGCTGTATTAGTTGCTTCATCGTCTCAAAAGCAGTTTTTTAAGTACTCCAATAAAAAGGGGTATTCTTGGTTAATAGCCGGAAAAGGGGCTCACTGAGTTGAGCGAACTTAAGGATATACTGATGTTAATACCCCATCATCCCTAGGAATACCTAAATATCTCATAAATTTTTAGGGCTGGCATTTTTGAGATGGCTTCGACCTTGTCCTGCATGGGTTAAATTCCTTCTTGAGAAATGGAGTGGCCAAGGAATTCTAATTTCCTTTGGAAGAAGGTATACTTAGAGGGCTTCAACTTAATATTAGACTTACACAACCATTGAAACACATCCTTCAAGTGATCAAGATGTTCATTGAAGGTTTTTGAGAACACCGTGATGTCATTAAGATAGACGATGACACAAGTCAATCTGAGGTCCTGAAAGATGTGTTCTATTGCACGCTGGGTAGAGGCAGGTGCGTTGCACAACCCTTGGGGTAATCGTGTGGGTTGGAATAGACCTTCACTACAAATAAGAGCGCATTTCTCCTGATCTTGAGGAGAGAGTTCCATTTTTCAATAGCCACTGGCCAAGTCCATAGAGGAGAAGAAATTAGAGCCAGAGAGTTGGGCCAGGACGTCATCAATGCGAGGGATAGGATAGCTATACTTCTTAGTGAGGCTATTCAACCTACAGTAATCCATTACTATAAGATGACCTCCGTTTTCTTTTTAATGAGTAAGAGAGGTGAAGACCAAGGGCTTTGTGAATGAACGAGTAACCCCGCATCTAATAACTGCTGGACCTCCGTCCTCACCTGTTGTTACTCCACCTTTGACTTATGATAAGGTTTGGACCTTATAGGCCGGGAATTACCTACATCAATGGAGTGGCACCAACCCTTCATGTGGCCATAGCCAGTTTCCAATTTAGAGAATATTTCACTGTATTCGTCTAACAAGGCATTAACTTTCTCCAACTCCTCTGGGGTCAACCTATCCAAAATGTGTACGTTGGGCAAGGTGCACACCATGTTATCCATGGGTAAGCCCAAATATGACATAGAACCAATGAAGTGGATATGTATAATGTCCTCTACTGGGAGTAGGAAATCTCTACCAATCTCCTAGTGTTTCCGTATGATCATATCTTTTCTGGTGAGGTTTCCTGGAAGAAGGGTAATAGGCTTTGATAGGCTGGATCTAGTATTCCAGGCAAGACACAAAGCTCCAAGGGGCTAACACCCTCAATACTTATGAGTTGCAATAAACAATGATGGGAATTTGTAGTGTAATTTTATTGTCAACCACTCTTTGTTTCTCAGGCTTGATCAAGACCTCATCGTCATTGGAGTTAGCCCATAATTGGTATTCGCCTACTTCAAACAAAGCCTCTTTAATGTCATGGAGTTTTTAAAGTGGCGTTTCACTGAGATGATGTGTCTGGCCAAAAAGGGTTGAGAGGCTAGCCCAGTTAACAGGGCGGTGATGGCGTCATCAAGGGTAAGCATGTTAGAGATTGTTAACCTTTGCACAGCGAGGTAAAAGCATTCAGCAAAGGCAATGGTTTATTCACCTTCAAACATACTAAGGCGCATAAAGGCCTGTTATTCCCTGTGTAGACTCTGTTGTGATCCGAATTCATCCAGAAGAGCCTCTTTCACCTCTGCCCAAGTGTATTAAGGATTCAGATTAGGGGCTATCATCTCTTGCGCTAGATGACTCAAACAAGGAAGGATGTGGCGAACTTTTTGATTGTCTGTGGTGCCATCCATAGCGGCTTCATAAAATTAAAATTAGGTACTAATACTCCCTTCACCAGGGACAAACTTTTTTTTAAAAGAAATTTTGTAAGGACGCTTTTCAAGCTCCTTAAGGAGGACTAAAGCATTAGCTAGTTTTTTTCAAGAGAAACTACTTTTGGCATACAGGCTCCCCTGTAGTGAGCACCATTTTGTAGGAATTCAGCTTAGCTATGCTCTCTTGGTGCTACTCACCAGATCACACAAAGGATCTTAATAAAATAAAAATTAGGAAATTATAAAAATTGGTTTTTAAAATATTTTAATATGAGTAGGGGGTTAAAACAAGGAGCAAATTCTTTTCTAATTTCTGACAATTGGTATTTATATTATTTTAAAGGTCGGAGGGACTTAGGGATAGGTTTGAAATAGCTTTAATGCTTTCCAATTTAGGCAATATGGGTGTCAACACTATCAGATTTTAAGGAGAGTTAATGAATTTTTGGTAAAACGGACATTGGGGTTTTGGGGCAGAAAGTACCCATGCGGAAAGGTTTTTATGTACCCCAACCAATCACTTCTTGAAAAATTATTCTCACCATGGGGGCCGCCGCCACGCCTATAAAAGGAGGTGGCCCCCATGCGGGTGTGGTGAAATACTTAGTGCTGGTTGGGGGTCTAACTTCCACTGGTTTCCCCAAAGTCTGTCTTGTGATTGGCAAAATCAGATCATTTTATTTTAATGAAAGTTCCCATGTGGGTTTCAAACTGGTGTTACCCCAGTTTATGGAGGTCCACCAAGAATCAGCTCTGGTCATTTGGCTGATATCATCGACATTTCATTTACATTACTCCTAGTAGCATCTGAAAATTTTAAATGGCTGACATTTCCCTTTTTTGCGGAATTTGACCTAGGACATTCTTATTTTCAAGCTGTAAAGGAAAATATCTGACAATACAAACTGATGCTGTATTGACAGCGATCAGCATCATATTGAGCCAAGTAGATGAACTTGGGGACAAACATCCAGTGGAGCATGTGAGATGGACACTCTCAGCCGCTGAGATGAATTACACCATAACTGAGCGTGAATGCCTTGAGGTCATTTATACATGTAAACGTTTCAGTTGTATATCCATGGAATGAACTTCAAATTGGTGACAGACCACTCCTCGTTGTGTTGGCTGTACAATTGTAAGGCCTGGGGAACGTCCCCTGGCGGTTGATTGGGTCATTTTTTATTTCCAAGTAAGAAGGTACCACAGAGGATGGCTGTACCCCTTGTTACTCAGGGCGATCTCGCTCATGTGGTAGATGAGCGCTGGGTAACAGCCCTCCCACTTTGGATACCACTTCCAATATCCACACTCTCTAGGCAGAATTTCTTTGAGGAATCAGTGAAATCTGCACTGAGATCGCCGAAATGAAATCAATCATAACCAATTTGAGTGGCAATCTGCCCAATGCTCAGATTTTAAATGGTTGAAAAAGATATGAAGACTGAGCTATTGGCTGGAATGCCCGACAGTTTCAATTCAGTTAACATAACAATTTTAAAAATCTCCCTCTCCTAAAATCTGTCAGTCATCACCCCTGATGGGCAGGTAATAGCACCTGACACCATCAATAAGGTTTTGAAGCTTCTTGTTAACAAATTGGATGTTGCGCCTGATGCAATGCTACTGACCAAACAAATGGCTCAGCGACTGAGCACGGGTGGGTTGGGCGTCCTGAACACATTCCCAACCAAATGGGCCCACCCCTATGTGGGGTGGCCTTGGGGGATTCTCACCGCTCGTCAGGCCAAACACCATTGTGTCAACTATCATAAACGTAGTAGAGCCTTGGTTCAGATGTTTGAGGCTGAACCGGCAGCAACTTGGCCCACCGCCAAATTTTGTGATGTTGTTTCCCAAGGAATAAACCTGCCCATACTGAATAATTCTCCAGTTAGGCTGAATTTGCGAGACCTGATCCCAGCTTAGTTATCCCAAGCTGATTACTATTTAATCAGTTGCATTGCACTGGGAAAATTGTTGGTCAATTTTTTCCCTAAATTCCTATTAAAAATCATTTCCCAAAAATTAGTTTTTATATGTTAAAATTTAAGCCGCCTTATCCGCCAACGTTCTCATACTCCTCAGGGTTAACGGCCATGTGCATCTGGTACTTTATTTTGTGCCTATATGAAATTCTGGCTCACCAGCAGATATTGGTGGAACTCCTTTCTGGTTCCATATTTGTCATATCAGCAGCAGTGCCCCAGACAATCTAGTTTGCTGTTCAGATGCTCTGGCATCTGGGCTGGCAGGCCAGTCTAATTCTTACTTGCTGTTCGCCTGACATAATCGACCAACCATTATTCTTAGCCATATCCGCCTTTCTCACATGTGTAGGCGCAGCAATGGTTCCTTCTTTCCAACTAAGCCAGGTTGTGAAGAAGATTATCTCTGACCGCATTAGACCAGCCACACTCAAACCTTTAAAACCATACCCCATAGTTACCGCGGCTATTTGCCCATTTTTTCCCCGGATCCCACCACCATCTCTTTGGTATTGCTGGATCATGCGCAACTACCAATAAGGAGAACTACGCTTACTTCTTAGTACCCATGAAGATTAGCGTTGGTTCTCATAACATCTCCTTTGAGGCCCTGGTGGACACTGGAGCTGCGGGAAATTTTATGAGTGTTGAATTGGTGCAACAATTAAAGCTGGAAATGGATGCAGGCTCCTCAGTGATGGTGGCCTCATCTGCTTATCAGCCCTCATAAGTGTTTGCCAACCGGTACCTTTAATAATCCACCAGTTCAGCTTCTGCGTTCTCTTTTTGGCTATGCTGGACTTGGTTTTTCCGGTGATTTTAGGTGTGGGGTGGTGGTGTCAACAAAATGTGAAGATTCATTTAGAGTCTAGTATGTTGTCATTTACCAATGATCATTCATAGAGAGAAATCCCTTAATTTACACCCTCAAGAAGGTACAAGGAACTAGCTCTATCACTACCCTAGTCAATTCTGCGGGCATTCTGGACAATTCCCCAAAAACTTAATGCGCTATCAGAGAATCTTTGATATGGAAAAGGTGGATCATCTGCCTAAACACACCAGGTATGATTGTGGGTTTTGAACGACTGTGGAGTTGGTGAACATCAACTGTCCTGTATCCCCATACAGCGGAGGAAGAAGTTGAACAGAATACCTGGCTGGAAAATATGTTGAAAAAGGTTGGCTGTTCAAGGAGACCTTACCTGTCGCCTCCCCCATCATCTTTGCCAAAAAATCGGATGGTTCTCTCCATCCCTGTGTGGATTACGGCCATTTGAATAAAATAACAGTTACTGATTCCTACCCATTGCCTCTGGAGCAGACAATCATTCAGGCAATCGCCAAATCCCGTGTGTTCTCTAAACTGGATCTAGTGAACACCTTCAATCAAATCTGGGTAATGGAAGGGCAGAAATGGTTAACAACAATCTGGATGAAATGTGGCATTTTACAATTTCGTGTAATGCCTTTTAGGATGAAGAATGCTCCCGCTACATATCAACGGATGATTGATAATGTACTGGGTGACCTCTGGTTCACCTGTGCTGTTGCATACATCGATGATATTCTGGTTCACTCCCCAACTCCCAAACAACACGCAATTGACTTGGAAGTGGTGGTGGTCGCCTTGCATAAGGCAGGGTTGTTCCTCAAACCGTCCACAAGTGAGTTTTATAAGGAGGAGGTTACTTTCCTCGGTAATCTGGTTCTTAAAGATGGTGTCACAATCCCTCCCAATGAGTTGGATGCTATCTGGGAGTGGCCAACCCCAACTACTCAGAAACAACTACAGAGTTTCTTGGGAACCATCATTTTCTTAAAAAAGTTCTCCCCCGCACTCTCTCAGCTCGCCGCCCCACTCCACCCACTCACAGGGAAAAATGTACCTTTTCATTAGATGGACAAATGCAAACAGGCATTCGAATTAAAGAGGTTTTTGTATCTCCTCCCATTTTAAAACACGCCGATTCCACATAAGCCATATATCTTTGCATGTGACGCGTCATCAGTAGCTGTTGGAGCAGTGTTGCTCCAGGAGCACGATGGCTTGGAACACCCAGTCACCTACTTTTCCCAAAAGTTTACCTCTATGGAGCAGTCTTAGGCTATTTATGAAAAGGAGTTGGAAGCTGTTTCATGGGCCCTAACTCATTAGAGGTACCTGTTACAGGGTGCCCGACATGAATTAACAGTTTGCATGGATCACAAGGCCTTTTTGTACTTTCGTAAACCCCAAAAATTGGCACACTGACAAGCCCAAACCTATCGGACCTGTGCAGTTTCAACTTTAAATATGAATTTGTAAAAGGTGCACTAAATGTACTTCCTGATTTTCTCAGCTGCAGCCCCGCTACAGTTCTGCGGATCCAAAGGAAGTGGATCTCGTTACTGTGATTTCTACCACCCAAATCTTGTCAATTGTTCCCCCTGTCATTTCTTCTGTCACTCTGGCCCCCAACACTCCATTAGTTGCTCAGGTCTTAGCCAGTCAAATGGCCTTCCCTGAGGGCGTGGAGTTAGTCGAGCTTATCCCACCAGAAGCCTAAACACTCCCTATACTCACTAAAGGAGGGTCTTATATATTTTAGATTTCGCGTTTGGGTTCCCCCTCCTTCCAAACTGAGTTTTTTTGCACAAATCACGATCCCCCCACGGTTGGTCACCCAGGTTCTAGGAAATGCATCGATTTGATCAAACGGACCTACAATTGGGCATGTTTAACAAAAGAAATCCCAGCATGGATCGCCAATTGTGTTAATTGCACCATGGCCAAGTTGGATTGTTCTGGAAAAAATGGCCTCCTGCACCCCTTACAACAGGCGGAGGTCCCATGGGCATCAGTGTATGTGGACTTTATAGTTGAGCTCCCCTATTCAAATGGGTTCACAGTGGTGATGGTAGTGGTGAATCGCTTCACAAAATTTTCCCTTTTTATACCTTGCACTTCCATTATTACATCCAAAGAAACTTCCCGCCTTTTTGTACGCCATGTGTTTTCAATGTTTGGTCTCCCCCAGGAGATCATCAGTGACTGTGGCTCTCAGTTCACTGCGCGGTTTTTGGAGTGAACTCCTATCAATCCTGAAAATATCCCCCTATCGCTCCACGGTGTATCATCCTCAGTCTGATGGCCAGACTGAGCAGGCCAATCAAGTTCTTGAGCAGTACTTGCGTTGCTATGCTGCAGCCATGCAGGATACTTGGGCTGATGACCTCCCTCTCATTCAATTCGTGTACAATAATGGAACCTATGCATCCATGGGTTTTCCCCTACGAAGCAACGCCAGGTCATAATCCTTCATTTTTGGTTGGACCGTGCTTGTGGCCAGAGGTTCAAGCTGCCGCAGACCATGCTGCTCATATTATATTGACTCAAGCCTTAGTGCGGGAACACCTCACCAAAGCTATAGGTGACTACAAGTGGTTTGCAGACCAAAAACGCCTTCCAGGTCACAAGTTTATGAAGGGTTATTATGTTATGCTTAACACCTGTAATTTAAAAATCCAGGCCCCTTCCCACAAATTCACCAGTAAACGCTTGGGTCCCCATCTGGTAGTGAGGTATTGGGTAACGGGGCGTTCTGGTTGAAGCTTCTCACACATTGAAAGCAGCATCCCGTTTTCCATGTCTCCCAGCTGTCACCCTTCAAGGGTGCAATACCCACAGAACTGGAACCAATCATCGTCAAAAATGAAGAGGAGGTTGAGGTAGAAGCTATCCTGGCATCCTGGAAATCCTGACGTTCTGTACAATACCTCATGGCTTGGAAAGGGTATCCGGCTTACAAAAACAGTTGGATCAAGGTGCGCGATTGTGCAAATTGCATGGACTTGGTCGATGCATTCCACATCTCCCACCCCAAAGCTCCCCGCCCTCCCCAAAAAGTCGCGTCTCTTATGGCAATCAAGTTACCCAAGGCGCACAAGAATGTGGCTCTCATGCAGTTCCCCAGTGGTGGCTCCTTCCCTTGGGAAAATGAAAGGGTAATGTAAGTCCTGGGGAATGTCCCCTGGCGGTTGATTGGACCATTTTTTCATTTCCAAGTAAGAAGGTACCAAAGAGGATGGCTGTACCCCTCGTTACTCAGGGCGACCTCACTCACATGGTAGACGAGCGCTGGGTAACAGCCCTCCCACTTCGGATATTACTCCCAATACCCACACTCTCCTCAGCAGAATTGCTATGAGGAATCAGTGAAATCTGCATTGAGATTTCCGAAATGAAATTGATTGTAACCAATTTGAGGGCAATAAGCCCAATGCTTGGATTTTAAATGGTCAAAAAGGTATAAAGACTGAGCTATGGCTGGAATTCCTGACAGTTGTGATTTGGTTAACATGATGATCAAAAAAATCTCCCCTCTCCCAAATCCATTGGGCATCACCCCAATGGGCAGGTAATAGCACAGGACACCATCAATGAGGTTTCAAAGCTTCCTGTTAACAAATTGGGTGTTGCGCCTGATGCAATTCTACCGACTGAATGAACAGCCCAGAGACCAAGCATGGGCAGGTTAGGCATCACAAACCCATTCCCAACCAAATGGGCCCACCCCTATGTGGGGTGTCCTTGGGGGATTCCCACCGCTTGTCAGGCTAAACGCCATCATGCCAACCATCAGAAACGTAGTAGAGCCTTGGTTCAGATGTTTGAGGTTGAACCAGCAGCAACTTGGCCCACTGCCAAATTTTGTGATGTTGTTTCCCAAGGAATAAACCTGCCCATACTGAATAATTCGCCAGTTAGGCTGAATTTGTGAGACCTGATCCTGGCTTGGTTTCCCCAAATTGACTATTATTTAATCAGTCGCATCACACTGGGAAAATTGTTGGTCAATTTTTCTTTCCTAAATTCCTATTAAAAAAACCTTTCCCAAAAATTAGTTTTTATATGTTAAAAATTAAGCCGCCTTATCCACCAATGTTCTCGTACCCCTTGGGGTTAACGGCCATGTGCATCCGGTACTTTATTTTGTGCCTATATGAAATTTTGGCTCACCAGCAGATATTGGTGGAACTCCTTTCTGATTCCATATTCGTCATATCAGCAGCAGTGCCCCGGGCATTCTGGTTTGCTGTTCAGATACTCTGGCATCTGGGCTGGCAGGCCAGTCTAATTCTTACTTGTTGTTCGCCTGACAACAATATACAAAGAACTGGAAGGATGACTGGCCTGATGGGCACTAAAGCTACAGGCTTGTGATTATGAGATAGTCCCTTAACTGGGGCTTCTCATCAGAATGTGGATGGCTTACTATGGTTACCAATGGTCCAGGTGGTATACCAGCAGGCGGATGAGCTATTCCAGAGAATGGAGGATGGAGAAATCTGGAATGATCACCAAGTAATCCATAGTGCACTTCGAAAATTGAGGAAAACTTTTAGACAATAGATGAACAAGTTTACAAGATGATCAATGGGAAGTTATTAATATTCCCAAATCTGTCAGAATGAGCAACTATTGTTTATGCTGCCTATAAGGTTATCAGGTATGGATGCCTGAGAAAAATGACTGTTGGAGATACAACTAAGATGACCAAAATTACTCCAGATCAATATTGATATCTCAGTCTAATGGAATTGAAAAATTCATGATGGGTGTTTCCAATTCTCAATTCAACCGAAGAAAGACCCTTTGGAGTTATTGATGTCCTATATGGGTGAGGCTAACTAATCCAAAGAAGTTCAACAATCTGAGATGACCAAGTAATCTGAAATGAACAATCATTTTGAAGGGGCTAAGCCCTCACTAAGAAGGTCAATTGCATCTAACAAGAGCTCTATTAGATCTGATCATTACAAGTATTTTAATAATAATGATAATCAGCCATATCAGTCCTCTGGTAGGAAAGATCTTACCTCGGGTGAATAACAGAAATCCTTGTGAAGAACCACAAAATTTTCCCCTATAAATATCTCTGGTTTCTAATTAAAGAAGTATCTCAATTATTGTCTCGCATAGCCTAATTTTGATCTATTTCATAAAGGATTCTGTATTTCCAATTGGAACTACCTATAGAACGGAACTAATAACTTCGTTGCCATTCTGTCAATCTTTGCTAGAGCCATGGAACTAATAATTTTATGGCCTTTGTAGCACCTGCTTATCGCAATTTTTCACAAAATTTAATAATGACCAATCATATTCACCAGTACTACTACTGGGAATCCATTAACTATGATGTCATGGACTATCTGGCTTGCTGTGTGGAGTGCCAGTTGCACAAGCTGCATAAGAATATGACAGGATACTTACTGGTCTGTCATGGATTTGCTTGGCATATGGTGTCCATTGATGTGATGGGGCCATGAAAATGAGCACAGGGGGAGTTAAGTGCATTATATTTGCAATTGACCATCTGACGAGATGGGTTGAGACAAAGGCCCTGGAAAATGTAGATGCTACCAGCTCCATGAAGCTCATCCTAGATCAAGTAGTATACCAACATAATGCCTGCAGGTCCTGCTAAGTAACAATGGGATGAATTCACATTTCATGTGATCCTGTGGTTAAATGAAATATTGGGGATCCAAGGAGTCATGTCTGTACTCTACCAGCCGGAGATAAAAGGACTGGTAGAACAAGTCAATGGGACGCTGGCCGCAATGCTGAGGAAGTTGGTTGCAGGAAGAACTTCTGAGTGGGGAATGTACCTTTTTTTTAGTACTAGATGGTCCCAACCCAAGGGGGGATTCATCGATGTTTATTGAATTACGCCTGGGCTCCTAAGAGCCTGAGGCGAGGGGAAGGGGAGGAGGAGGCATCGAGAAAGGGAGGGGGTTTGCGCGCCAGAGCCGTGCTGCAGTGACAACTGAGCGGGGGAGGGTTGGCGACATAGTGCAGACCTTCAGGGCCATCTCAAAGTGTACCTGAAAGTGGGTGATCATGTGTGGAAGGGTCCACACCTGCTGGTCAAAGGCAGCACGAAGGAAGGAGTTATGGATGGTCCAGATGGCTGTGGCATAGGCGAGGACACGGAGGGGTCGGTGGCAACCAGGCAATGTCTGCTCAAACATGAGGTCTTGCACAGGGTGTCCAGACCAGGGCTGAGCATGGAGGAGCGCGCGGGCCTTTGGCCAAAATGCGGCGACACCTGGACAGGTGAAAAAACGATGGAGGTGGGAGTCAATAGGCTCCACACAGCGGGGGCAGCTTTGGTGCTGGAAGGTAGGGCCAGTCCGGTCCCCTGTCCTGCATGAACAGTGGAGCACTCTCCATAAGGTGTTGGACACCTTTGCTGACAGGATGGGGTGATAGACGTCCTTCCACAATTCCTTAAGGTCAAATCTCACGGAGGGAGGGAGGAGCTCAAGGAGTCTTTGGCGGATGGGAGGACGATCTTGGGGTTGAGGCGAGTTGTGACAACTTGTCCATTGTGCACAATTGCATGGCGACGTGGGCTGAGGCCAGGGCCTTCCCTTCTGTATGGGAAGGCATGGTGGATCCGCGCGCCTACTCGTTTCAGGGCAAGGAGCCTTGGTTCCAGTAGGGGGATGAGGATGGTTTTAGGCGATGGCCTGGGTGGTTTGTGAGCCACTCCCCTAGTGAGGTCATAGATGCTCTAGGAAGACCCAGAGCTGCTGACACTGACTGGCGGAGGGCGGGCGCCCATTGGGGCATGGGGGTCGCGTCCCAGCAGACAATCGGCCATAGGAACTTCAGGAAGATTGTGGTGGCGTGGGATCGCGTGTCCAGAAGCCCTAGGCCCCCTTCATTGCAGGGTCGGGCAATGGTTGAGAGGGCTATTGGTGGATGGTTTGAGCCCCAGATCCAACAGCGGAGGAGTACATTGAGCCGCGTATAAAAGGCATCTGTGAATGGGCAGACGTGCGCTAGGAACCAGACTTTGGAGAGGAGGAACACATTGGCCATCAGAGCTCGACCCTGGGGGGTGATGTGCCACCGGTTCCAGCTGGCAATCCTGGAGTTAACTGCTGCAAGGAGCAAGTCCTCATTGTCTTTTAGCGCAACTCCTTGTTGGTTGGTGAGAACGCCCAGGTGACGGAAGGTACCGCGCTCAGGTTCAATACCAAATGGTGGGGGGAAGGTGGGGGAGCCGACCTGTACAACTGTTGTCTTGGAGGTGTTGACCATGGCGTTGGACGCCTTGGTGTACCTCTCAATGGTCACAGCAGCGAGGGCAACATCCCCAGGGCAGCCAAATGCAATGGCAGTGTCATCTGCAAATGCCATGGTGCGTGTGGGGGCTTTACCTGGGACCAGAATCCCTGTTAGCTTGTCCTGTAAGGAGGCCAAGAGGGGGTCAAGGGTGATGTTAAAAAGGATAGGGCTCAGGGGTCCCCTTGCCGGAGACCTTGTCCAACTGGTACTGCCATTGTAAAACCCATTGGCGCCAGGACTCTGGTGTGGAGCTGGTCATAGAGCGCTGATATCCAGCGCCTAGCTGCGGGTGGGAGATGGAAGCGGGCCAGGGAAGCATCAATATACTTCCAGGCTACCCGATCATATGCTTTCTCCATATCCAGAAGAGCCACAAAGCCATTCACCTTACGAGAGTTAGCAGTCAAAGTCACGTGAAGGTCATTATAGTTGTCCCATAACGACCTCCCCGGAATAAAACCGTACTGGGATGGGGAGAGGCGAGGTGACACCCATTTGGTGATGCGGTTGGCCAGAAGCTTCGTGAAGAGCTTGTGGTCTGTGTTGATCAACGCTATGGGGCGCCAGTTCGCCAGGTTCTCACGGTCTGACTTCTTGTGAATGAGGGTCGTGATTGAGCCTCTGGAGTCGGGGAGGACCTCGCCATTCACCAAGAGTGCAGCGAAGAGGTCGCGGAGGGTTTTGGCTATCACTGCAGGTTCCAGAAGGTACACCTCAAAGGGCATTCCGTCTGGGCCTGGGGCTTTAAGCCGTGGGGATTTCAGAAGGGTTTCCATCACCTCCTGGATGGAAATAGGCGCCAGTAGAGCCTCATCAGCCCGTGGGTCAATGGGCGGCTCTGGAGCCCGCCACAGGAAGTCTTGGATGTCCGATGGGTCCACCTGGGTGGCATGGAAGAGGCTGGAGTAGAAGCGGTGTAGTTCCTGCGTGATTTCCTCCTTATCTGAAGTGGTTGTAGTGCCAATCTTCAGTGCAGTAATATCCTGCGCTGTTGACCGGGCTTTCTGTTTCTGAAAGAAGAAGCGGGTGGGGCGTTCCCATTGAGCATAGTAACGAGATGTTGTAAAGTTTGCTGCCCGTTCTTCCTGAAGTGTGAGCTCCAAGCGGAGTGCTTCCTGCGCCGCTTCCCAGTCTTCCAACCATCTGGGAGAGG
The DNA here is from genome assembly GCA_022478985.1 of Massospora cicadina. Taxonomy (NCBI): domain Eukaryota; kingdom Fungi; phylum Entomophthoromycota; class Entomophthoromycetes; order Entomophthorales; family Entomophthoraceae; genus Massospora; species Massospora cicadina. Next base: position 36,172 of record JAKSZP010004243.1, on the reverse strand, counting down.
GCGAAGGCTGGCAGTTTCGCTCTAGATGTCTGATTCTGGCTTCCGCCCTTTTGACTCTGGCGCGAGCTGCAGTCATCTGGGCTTTGGCACAGTTGTAAGCAACGCGGGTGATGCCCTCCTTGGTCACCGCCCATCTAGCCTTGTGGTCAAGCAGGTGGGGTGGGGGGAGGTGAGAGTCTCCCGGATGGTCATAGACAGCTTCTCCTTAGTGAAGGGGTTGTTGAGAAGAGCTGGGGCAACCCTAGGCCAGAACCTACGCGACGGTCTAAGTGTGGTGGTGAGGACAACGGTGAGTGACCTGTGATCACTCAGATGGTTGTCACGAGAGATGGGAGAGGAGACGCGGCCAATTAGCAGGGGGCCAATCAGTGCCATATCTATGCGTGACGCTGACTGGAAAGCTCCTCCATCATACTGGATCCTATTCATGCAACCTAGGCCAGACGCGGAGGGTGGAAGCGCATCTATAAAGCCACTCAGGCGAAGGAAATCCTGGAGGCGACTTGATCCAGGGCGTTCCTTTGCTGCAGGGGTAAGAGTCACGGACGCGACTTATGGTTGTGTTGAAATCTCCTAAGAGTACTGTATTCCGTGGGAGATTGAGTTGGAAAAGCTCTTCCAAGAGCCGATTTTGCTCCTGACCTGCATTAGGCAGGTAGATGCTTGCAGCGAAGAAGGAGAAGTCAGGAGTGGTTGAATTTGGCCAGTATGAGGCGGCCACCTAGATATTGTGAAAAAGAATGGGTTTTAACTCGGGGATTTAAAACAATAAGGGCGGCATGGTTTGTCCAGAAGGAGTTGCCTCCAAACTGTTCATTCCATGCAGATTGTTCGTGGGGGAGGATATGGGGCTCCTGGACAGCAGCGATGTCAATTTGTGCTGACCTGAAGTTTCGGAGGAGGCGGGCTCTCCGCTTAAGTCCCGCAACCCATTTGCGTTGATGGATTGCAGGGCCAGGGTGCTGCCATGGGGACTCATAGATGTTCCCCTCCATGTCCTGGGGGTTGCCAGCGCTTAAACCTGCTGCTGTGAGGCGGCTAGTTTTGAGTCCTTTAGCTTGACTATTAGCTGCAATCCGTGAGGAGCGTCGAGGGTTCTGAGGGGAAGGAGAGGGTGGGGGGGCGGAGGACCCAGTAAGCCAGCCTAGGATGCTGCCCCCGCTCCGTTGCAGGGGAAGGACCTGAGGGTGCTCAATGGTGACCTCCGCGGTGTCCCCATTTGATGAGTCTGAGTCCATATTCACTTCCTCCAACACTTCAAAGGATCCGCGCGAAATGGACTGTGGGGTTGGGGTAGGACTCTTTGAGGTGGCACTTCTACCGCAGGTCGCGAGTTGCCAGTCCATGCTGGTGGGCATAGCTCCATTGGGAGCTGAGGGCTTTGCGATAAATCGCTGGTGGAGGTTGGTGGGGGTGCCGCGGAGCCCTGAGTGGGGGTGGCTGACGAGGGGCACCCTGTGGGAGATGCCTTGCGCTTGGTGAGAGAGGGAGTTGACTCTGGGAGATTGGAGGGGGTGCCCATTGGAAGGGGGCATGAGCGCGAAGGTATCCCACACCAATAGTGGGGTTAGCTGTTTCAACTGCTAGGCGTAAGGCCTCAGGGGACAGGTCTTGAACGGGAACCCATTGTGTGGGTTGAGGAATTGCTGCTGCAGCCATGTGGGATCGTTTTTGGCCTGGTTTAGGCCCCTGGGTGGTGGCTAAGAGGGCTTGTTTTCGAGCTGTGCAGCCACTATACAAGTGTCCAAGGGCGTTACACCATGAACACCGGGGGCGCGCCTGATCAGGGTCGACAAAAAAGATCTCAGGGCATGCCCCAACTACCGCCACACGAGGAATAACCTCAATGTTACGGGATACAGTGGGGGAGGGGATGAACGACGCCCTAGCAGTGCGAGCTCTTTGAGTGGGAGCATAGTAAGAGGGGACGCTAAAGTCCACTGAAAGAACAAACCCAAACTCCATTAAACCACGATGGAGTGCCAGTTTAAGAGACTCAGGATCAACAGTCGTTGGTAGGTTGGAAAAAGTAACCCATGAAATTTTCTCCAGGTGAGAGCGTGTGCGGGAGATGCGAAGAGATCCGCGTGGAATAATGACCTGGAGGGTGGCAGCATGGTCAGCAAGGGCAGCTTCAGTGAAGCCCACATCGATGTAGTGGCCCTCCACTGATTCATGGATGGTGGTGTTAATAGGGAATGTCTCCGCAATCGCTGCAAAGTATGAGAAGTAATCCTCTGTATAGAATTCAACAGGGTTATGCCCATAATAAAGGCGAATTGCGTGGGAGAGGGTTGAGCGAGGTAGAGCTTTTTGCGCTCTAGTTTCGGCCCATTTCTTTTTAACATCAGCAATAAACGCCACTTCACGGGGATCAGCTTTGGGTAGCGTTGGTGCCAGAGGTTTTTGCCACGCCCCAGTGGCTCCTTTGGTACGTTTGTGTTTGCTTTGGGCTGCAATTGCAGGTTGAGTGTGAGCTGTTGGTTTGGACAAGTTTGCGGAGTTCCCTTGTTTCTGGAATGTTACAGCAGTTGCTGGCGTCATATTAAATTGAGGGGCGGTTTGTTGGGCCTCGCTAAATTGGGGAGGCCCATCCAGATTGGAATTAACTCCAGCCAGTTGGGAGGAGGAGATGTTTCATCATCATCCCAATCTATTTGGGTAAATTCAGCCCAAGTATTTGCTGTGATTTCGTGGGCAAAACTCACTGGCTGATTGGTGAATTGGTCGTTTTCAGCATATTGAGATAAAGTGCTGACTTGAGAAGTGCCGATTATGGGGTTTAAATGGGACGGGTGAGATTGGAACTGGTGTGAAGTTCCAAAATCTGAACCATTTAAATCCCCATTGGGAAAAGTAGATTGTCCCAATTTGGTGCTTAGTGAACCAGAATGTGCGGCTAATCCAACCTTACATCCGAGGGTTTGGGGGCCAGGTGATTGTTGGGCCTCGCTAAATTGGGGAGTTTCATCCAGATTGGAATTAACTCCAGCCAATTGGGAGGAGGGAGATGTTTCATCACCATCCCAATCTATTTGGGTAAATTCAGCCCGAGTATTTGCTGTGATTTCGTGGGCAAAACTCATTGGCTGATTAGTGAATTGGTCATTTTCAGCATATTGCGATAAAGTGCCGACTTGAGAAGTGCCAATTACGGGGTTTAAATGGGACGGGTGAGATTGGAACTGGTGTGAAGTTCCAAAATCCGAACCATTTGAATCCTCATTGGGAAGAGTAGATTGTCCCAATTTGGTGCTTAGTGAACCAGAATGTGCGGCTAATCCAACCTTACATCTGATGATTTTAGGCCAGGTAGCTGGGTATCGCCCCTCATGGAAGGAGCCAGAAACACGGTGTCAGCAATAATAGATGGGGCTGAATTAGCTGACACAATGGGGGAGGTGAATGTCTGGATGGGCTGAGTTGAATTCAACTGAGCAGACGCCATTAAAACAGCGTGGGTGATGGCCTCCTTGGTTGGAGGGGGCCCAGCGGGTTGGTGGGAGGCAGCACACACAGAGCTGTTAGGCGTGCAGGTTGCAGAAGTGCAATCAGGTGAACTGGCGCTAGTTGGAGTAGCTCCAGGTTGGGGGTGGTGCCTGCTTTCATGGCTGCTGCTTGAGAGCGGGTGATTCTGGTTGACCCTGAGGTGGGTAACCGAGGGTTGCTTCGTTTGGGGGTGGTGCTGGCTCGTTTGGCATAGCCTGCGGGTTCTTTTGCGGGGTTTCCTGCCATATTTGCTAATAGTTTTCGTAAATCTCTTTAGTGGAGCTAAATTTCAGGCTGAATTGATTTTCGAAAAGTGATGCTTAGCAGAAAGAGATATGTGGGGAATGTACCTTAGTTTGGTGACATTTACCTACAATATAAGTCATCATATGGTGATGGGAAAAATGCCGTTTGAGTTGCTGTATGGAAGGCCGCATTGCTGCCAATTTTATATTTGATGATGGAATTAACATCAGGGATGAGCTTTGAGCAGTACTTGAACTGATTGGTGAATATCTGATCAAATTGCAATTGCAAACTTTTGGTACAACTTTGAAAAGGAGGTTTAAGCGAAAACAATGAATGATAAGAACTGACTGGCCTTATCAGAATACCATATATAGATGAAAGAGTTGCCTATTGTGATATGCATGGTTTTAGGAGAAGAAAAAATTAAATGCTTTGTGCTTGGGTCTGTTTGAGATTATTGTCAAAATGATGATGGACACCTACTCCATCAAGAACCACTTGGATAGAGGGATAGTAAATTGAATCCATGCTAAGTATTTAAAGCAATGGATCAATGAAAAAAATAATGAAAAAAGAGTTCCCAAAAAATGCTGAACCATTAAGTCAGTTATGTCCTAATGATTTGGTTAAGTCCCAAAAAAGGACCGCTGATACAAACTAGATGGTTAAGTCTTAAAAAAGTAAGAGATCTGAACCATAGAAAACTGGTAGGTCTAAGTATACCTAGGAACCAGTTTGGGGGAATAAAATAAAAAGATGGACCGATGAACCCAAAATGGTCAAGTCCCATGGAAAAAGGATAAAAAAAATAAAAATTTTGATAAAATTATGGAATAAAAGAATATTCAAAACGCATAGAAATTTGATATATTTTTATAATTTTATTTTTTGGTTCTCCTCAATTCAGGGATTATTCCACATATGTCACCTCTAGGGGAGGGAGGATGAATTGCAGTAGGAGTAAACACCCGTCAAACTCTATGTGAGATCAGACGCATATTAAGGGCTAGACCTACTTGAAACCAAGTTCATTGAGCGGATGCTGATCCCTGCAAGAAAGCAACTAGGGGAAGAGAATTGGAAATGTTGGAACATGCCAAATGCAATACCCCAGAGTGGGGAGGGAAGCAGAAGAACAAGAAGAGGCAGTCAATGAATAACACCGAGTAGTCCTGATATGGCACTGGAGCCAGAAGATTGGTATTGAGCGCTTGCCAACAGGCTTCATCAAGAACATCAGACATATGGGCTGGTATTAAGCAAGGGATACTAGGTGGGGGTTGCCAAATCGTGCCCCCTATTAAAGCCATCAGTGGAAGATACTGATGGGATGTGCCAGAAATGAGATAGTCATGCAGGGGGAAAATGGCATCCTGCAGACAAAGACTATGAGCTTCTTGGAAGCGGAAGCAGAATGGGCGATGGAATTTGGGAGAGGTTGGAAGCTTCATGGTACCAACTTTAAAGAACTTGACCATTAAAACGAAGGGCATATGCTGCAACGTCTTAATCTAGGATGTTTTTAAGCTTGGATAGGTTCAGAGCTATGGACAAAGCCTCAGTTACTTGGGCCCTTAATTCTGCATAAGTGAGTTCAAAATGTATGCTGTTTCTGATGGCTAGTTTGGTGGCTAAAACTGCTGTCTTGTAATATTGACCAAGTTGGAAAAGGAACTCAGAAAGTACATCCGATCTGCCAAGGAACAAATAATTGAGAGTGGAGTGCATTGCTTCAGTAGGCTCGATGATAATGGTAGGAGAATCTTCAAATGGAGCCAAATCCAGGAGAGTTTCAAAATCTAACTTGGAATAGATGATAGATTAAGTATTGTTAGCAAGTTGTTTGAGACAATTGCTAGCCTGGGTTCATTAGGGTTGGTTACCATTTTTAGTAATTTCATGGATTGACTGGCTATGGGTACTTGACTGGGAGTATGAGTCCTGGAAAGGCCATAGAGGAGGTTCCAGCGCAAAGATTCACTCATCAGATGGAAGAGCTGAAGGTCTTTATCAGACATGTTATTAAGCAGCTGTTGGTACTGAGACTCAGAATTTGACATATGAGCTGGACAAGATGGGGATGTCGGACTTATATAACAGTTAACCTTATGCACTCTTAAATCAGTTAAGCTCTAATTTCAGAGAAATTAATCTCAAAATTAATGGGATAAGCCTTCAGAGAATAATTTTGAATGATATGAGCCAAAAGGTTATTATGAAAAAATAACAAGAGCAATTATGAATGAGCATTCTTAATTGCGCCATAAAACAAACATAAACGGCAAGAATCTCTTGTTGAGGATGAGCAGAAAATTAGGAGATTTAGGGCTCTGGACCAAGAATCATGAATATGACAATGGGTCAATACCCTGATGGGGGAAACCCGATTCTGTGATTAATATTGTCATGAGTAAATCAATCAGCCCAAAATGACAGAAGGTCTTAGGAACTGCGCTCAGAGTAGGTGGTAGAGAAAGGAATAGGAAGAGAGCCACAAGCCAAAGGTCATCCCAAGAAGTGTTGAGCACCGATTGATTATACTTCACTTGAACAAATGAATTAGTTGACTGAGTGTCCAAAGAAGTGCTTTGCCCCAATTCTTTTCTCGCTGGAAATCTAGGCAAGAGGGGGGATGTGTTGGGATTTTACCCATATTCCCAGCCAACTAGATTACCAGGGGTTAATGGGGGATAATTCCCTATAGTGAAGTGAATTAGGTATTGGTTGACCCTGATTTCAGGGTAACAATGTTTGGGGAATTTTAGGATATTCGCTTGGGCCAGATCCATCTGGGATGTATCCAGATGAATGCTTAATGTCTTATCAGGTAGAGTTGCCAGTGAAATAGGGGCATATGCTAGTTGATTGATGATTAACTATAAGGTGTACCAAATTGGGATCAGTCAGGTTTATCACTAACTGATTGGGAATTTAAGGATCAAGTTGTGAGGTGAATGATGCCGCCTATAACTAGAAAATTAATCTGTTTGTTTGCGACCTGCTTTAATGAGTACAAAGTCCTATTAATTAAGCACTTTGCTTGCCAAATATGGTTGGTTCAATATTATTGAGAGGAAAACATTAGGGACACATTTTAAAAGTCTCCGTTTTAGGTCATGAGGATGTCCAACGATGTAATCCTAGCCAGGATGGGGAAGACAATCACTGATGAGACAATGATGGTTAATTCAATTGCAATGGCTGCCATTTCATTGAGTAAGTGAGAACCAAGGATTTTGGGCCGAATTCCTAATATAAATTCCCCTGAGAATTCACTTAAAAAATATACTCATACTTATACTTATACAGATATACACTTTTACCTGTAATCATTATTATACCAGAAATTAAAGCGAGTTCTATTCTTTCTCAAGGAAATTATTGCTGTTTGCTCTAATTTAAAGACTCATTTGGACAAAGATTAAGGATCTGAGCGTGGATCCAGAGAAGAGAAGCTGAACTGAATCAGGGATCGCTGCTAACTGTGTTTCCCAGAGAAACTGTAAATGAGGATCTGAGTGTGGATTGAGTTAGGTAGTATAAGGGAACGATTCCCTATTGAGGACATCCTATGTATTTTGAGGGAAAATACTGGTCAAGCGTTGGACCCAAAACAAGTACTTTATTCAACTACGTGTATTATATTCTATTCTATATTCAAACAAATACATCTTACTATCAGACAATGCAGAGAATTGCACAACCATGAAAATGTGCAGTTAATTACTTTAGGGGTTATCAGAAGAGAATAATTAAGAACCATATAAATTTTAACGTAAGGTGAGTTCTGAGTACTCCATCTGCCAACATTTTATCATGGGTCAATGGTGAATCAGGTGCATGGCCGTTTCCTCTGGCCCTATAGCACCTCCAACAGGAACTTGAGGAGGCGTTTTCAGGATTAGGATGATGAGCAAGCCAAAACCCTGCTCCTAAAATTGATCCTTGACTGATCGAAATTTGAACAAGCATGAATGAAACCCTATCCTGAAGGCACCAAAACCAGATTTTATCAGGAAGCATCATGCATATATAAATCATAGAAAACCTTCAGGAATACCCCACCACCTCCCAAATCATGAGAGGTGTGGCCTCATCGCTGCGGTCATGAGTATGATGCAGTACAATGAGGGAACCATCCAGACAGTCAATCTGGAAGGCGGTAAAAGATCCTGATTTTATGGGGCCACGGAGGTCCCTAAGGCACCATGTCCCTATACGCCCTATAAATATTGATGCTTTCTAACTCAATAAATTAGTCTATATTCTCTCCATCTTTTTGATTTTTGACCTCTCCGCTATTTTCAGCTTTGAGCCCATTTTTGGACTCTGATGAAAGTCAAGAGAACTGGTATGCCAAGATTGATGTTATATCATAATATTACTTTTGCACGGATATATATCTCCAATTCCTTAGCACAAGCCCCCAGTCTTGTTGATGTCAGCTGGGATTTAATGTCCAAGTTGACATTTTTTGATCTTGCATGTAGCATTAGCTACATGATCTTGTGCCTTTTTTTGCATTTTCTATTTCTCAGTGATTTGTAGTACTCAAGAACATAATTATTATGGTTATCTACTTGCGCTCTCAATGGATAGATGCAAAATTACCTTGTTCAAAGCAAATTTGCCTTTTTCATCCACCAATGTCTTTTTACAGCAGCAAGTAAGGTTGATAACCCTTGAGCTCACCAATTAGAAGAGCATTGAGAAGATCAGAAAAACATGTGTACCCCTGATGGAGCTTATCCTTGGTAAGCCCAGCTGATCTAAAGTAGCACTCGAGGTGTGGTGCTGGAAAAGAATTGTACTAGTTGTCCAGAAAACCTGAGTTCCTTTAACGGGTGGAAGCTGCATCAAGTCTAAATAACATGACGTTGAGACCTTCAAAGGCTTCTTCACATTTATTCTTAAGCTGTCTTGATTGTGAGTAGATCATGCAAAGCATCTCATAAATACCATCAAAATTCCATCAGTGAAGATGCAACCAATATCCTTCCACTTCTTTTGCATAATTCTTAGATACATTCATGTCAACATCGGCATATTGGCCACAATGAAGCCATCCTTTTGAACTGGTAACTTAAGCATAGTATGTAGAGCTGATTCATCACCTAGTCTCACAGCCACACCCAATAAAGCTGCAACTTTCAATGAATTTTTGCTGAATTATTGACTTGATTTTTCAGTGCATTAAAAGTGAAGGTCTTGCCAACTCCAGCTCTGCCAATTACAAATATCCTGAGGCGAGGTTTGCTTCCACTTAGCTGCTCCTGAATGCTGCAAGTGATTGCAGAGAAAAGCTCTCTTTGCTTTATTTTATTTCAACACAAGCTGATTGGAATTGTTCATCAGTTATGCCTTAATCAGGAATTTTTTTCTCAGGCTTTTCTTCAACAAACTCTTTGGATTTCTGTAAAAAAACGAATAAATGAGCTTGGTAGAAAATGATCTCAAATTGGTGATCTATTATTCAGAAAGTCTCATTTATTTGCTCTTCTCCTTAAATTCTTATTCACAGTCAGGGAATGAATCTCATGCATTATCAAACTCTCCAGGCAGAGCACTCTCAGATTTTTAAGGCTGATATTGAAGAAAAAACTATACAAGTATCTTTTGGGATCTTTGTGCATCATGAAAAATGGCACTCGTATGATTGCTGGGAAACACTTGTAGAACTATTTTTAATTTGTCTGTGAGTTAATGAGCTTTACTTTTTGCTGTGACTGTTACGCATCATCTTCATCAAGGCTTTCTTCAATGTCGCTTTTGTTGATATAGTATGGCTCAAATTGCATTGCAAACAAAACCAAACTTATATAATTGAAATTATTTTCTGAATGATTTGTATGGAGCTTCTACTATCACTCAAACGTGTTATAGCACGTTCCAGTAGCCTGATTGCCATCAAACTTCAGGACGTGATATCATTGTTCAGGCTTATGCATGTCCAAAATATGAACTTTATTTAACATTCCGCGGAATGGAAGGTGATACAATCATAATACACATTTACATGTAGAAATTTGATGCTCCTTCATAATTCTCATGCATATTTTCAACAACTTGCGAGCAACATATGAACTTCTAGAAAAATATCTGATCGCCTCTGCAATACCCTGATTCAAGCTTTTGGGCTCAGGATTTGTGATATTTTGCAACGTAATGGGCGATTGCCTCATTCATTCCACATGGCTGAATGTCAATGCTGCCATCCCACAATTAGAAATTTATGGAGCAGTAGTTATCTATCCATTTTCCTCAGTTAAATGCTTCAATATGCAAAACTGTCCTCCATTTTATATGAACTCATCTAAAGTTTGAGCCACAATGTGACTTTGCTGGAACAGCTGATGAGGAAAGGCAAGGTGATATGTTTAAGAGTTGTTTTTGTAACATATATGATTGTGCTGATGCGTTTGATTGCACTTAATCAAATCTGGCATATAAGGATCTTGAGATTCAGATGGTAATCAGTATGAGATTACTGCTTTAATAAATTCAATTCCTTTTTCAGTCTCAAATAAAAGTTCATTCATAATCCAAACAATCATGTGGAAGTGTTACTGCCTCAAACTTTTGAAATATTACTCGCCACCAGTGATATTTAACTTTGCCACCTAGAGATCTTCGCGTTGTTACTAATATATTTCATGAAGGCATTAAAAGCCCTCATGATTTGATGTCTGAAGATAACTGGGCATTGTTCAATAAGAAGCTGAGAGTCATCAACACAGATTTTTGTTGGGTCCGCATTCAATCATTTGTCAGCAATTAAGAGAGCTCTTCACATGTCTTGCAAATTGATATCATTGCAGCACAATTGTAAGAGTTAAGTTGATGGTCCAAGACAACAAATTTTTGCATTCAGTTCATTATTCACCATTTACCATTAAGCCACATTCCACGTAAGTTTCACATGTAGAGGCAAAGATCTTTGACAGCTCCTTCTTTTCCTCTTATCTTCTTGCAAAAAGCAAAAATTGTGCACTGAATTTTAAGTTATTCATTCATTGAAAGCGCTAGAAGAGCACCTGAGCATCAAGTCGTTTACTTGTGTGCCAGATCTCAACACTTTCTCTGACCATCAACTTGATCAATATGTTGAGTAGATGGACACTGCTGGCCTCATAAACGAAGAATATCCACAACTATAACTACTTATGCCCCATATCGCTGATGTTCCCACCCCAATGCTGTCTGCCATGGTCCGCCAGCTAAAGTGTGCGCCAGACAAAAGTTTTCCCAAATCTTCCTCACCTTCTGATATGGCTTCCTAGGCTTTTATCTGAGGTGCCATATTGGAAATTTTTTATTTTCTAATAATCCCTTTGTTTGGCCCATTTGCAAATAAAGATGCCTGGCGGCTCCCCCTATCTGGGTTGGGCACCATACTTGTTAGAAAAAGAAAGCGCATAAAAGAGAAGTAATTGTGCTGCAACTGGGTATTGCAACCAAGGATTCTTAATAGAAAGTAATCTAATGGAGTGATAATCACTTTACAGTTCTCCTTAAAACCAAAGTTTCCATACAGAAAAAAGCACCCACCAGGAGTTCTCTTCTGCTCTTAATTTGTGATTTATGCTAACAATAACGTCCTTCTTCTTGAAATTAACTCCCATTACTTTAATCATAAGCAAAAGCAGCATCTAATACTTTGTTAACATTTGCATGAGAAAATTGATAAGAGCCATAAATGATGTCTGAACATGAATATGCTTCGTGGGTGTGGGATGCATATCAACCATAGGGTAAATATTAACCACAGGATCACCATGATTTGCTTTTGGCATATCATGCTGATGTTGCAACATTCATCCATCTGAAAGATACCGCTCTTCACACGCATGTCAATGGGGTAAATGACAAAAGGTTCAATTTTTAGGGAACGGTGCATCAATAATTGAGTAGAAATTCCTCAATTTATCACATTCAATGATGCATGCTTTACTGTCACCACATCATGCGCTTGCACCTTTGATGCCGCAAGCATGCAAGTCAGTAAAGTAATACTTGTCACTGAGGTGAACAAGGCCTAATGAAGAGAAACGACAACAAGAAAGCCAGCTCAATGTTCTGTAAATGACTAATAGCATCTTTGAAAAGTTTGAATGATGATTCCATCATTAATGTGTCTATCAAGCTGCCCTGACATATCCATTTGTCATTATAAACGAGCTCATTTGAATTGTCAAACATTATAAATATCACTATAAACTTTTTCCAGATTGCATAGTTGCAACTAGCCATAAGGAGGTATTACAAAGCTTTCCCACCTCTTGTTTCAGTATCAAAGTGATTTAGCGCACAAAAACCATCCATTCTAATTATATTCTCGTTCAAGTATTAGTGATCCAACGACAAGGAGGAAGAATGGTGGCTCTATAATATTTGCCGTGACCATAGCAAAGCACTGTGAACAAGCATAACCAAAAAATGTCACTCCAACCCTGATGCCAGGAAGCGCAAACAATCCTTGAAGTGTCACAAATTAGCTTATATGCACTTTGCAACTGATCATCCTCAACAAAATTAACGTTGCTATGAGCCTCATTGCAATAATATTGATTCTGATGTGGCTCTTCTGGAACAACGTGGATCATTTCTTGTCAGTTAGTCTTGCAATTTCATTGATTGTCACGTCCTTAAAAAGTGGACTAATTTCTAAGGTTCATCTAAGTGCAGCATATACCCTTTCATGTGAAATTGTGTTTTCACAAGAGATATTAAATTTTTGAGAGTCTCTAGGACTCCAACCACTACACATTATCATTATGATGTGGCAACATAGAAGACAGCTTCTTACATAACTCATAAATATCAAGTTCAAACAGCATGTCCTGGCCTTTGAATCTGATTTACCATATCTGCCATAGAACTTGACTATTTTAATGTAAGGTATCATGTGAGACGAGAGTTTTATGCTCAAACTGAATAAGAACTATAAATTTCACTTGGAACGTCACCAGGCTATATTATTCCGATGTTCTTTGAATGGATGTTTAGTCTTTTGATTGTTTTTAAATGACAATGACATTGATGGCAAATTTACAATACATTTTTGTTTGTAATTTCTGGAGGTGGATATGAGTTAGCAGCAATCATATGATATTTTACCACTTGATTAGTGTAACACTGCTTTGTGCAGGTATCACATGTCCTATTGTAGAAGTTTTGTGCTCCTTATGGAACTCTTGCACGTTAACAGAAATTTGAGCATGAGCATTGCGGCAACTATGCTGTATATCCTTACACTTTTGTTCCGCCTCATTGAGTCATGCTTTAGAGGTGTATACTCTATCTCTTTTGCGTCAAGAGGAACGTTGATTGTCATTTTCCATCACACAAGCTTAAGTATTGTATTTCTGATCTTTGGTAAGACTATTGGTGTGCTGGTTGTCAGTTGTAATGGTACAACTTGAGAGTATGTTTTCTATTTTAGCAAGATAAGAGTGTTGGTCTTCAGTTCCAATAGTATGAGCTTGCAATTTGCATTCTTGATCTTTAGCAAGACTTTAAGGGTGTTGGTCATCAATTTCAATAGCTTGAACTTGTGACACGCATTTTTTTGCAATCTATATACCGCTTTGATTTAACTATAGCCATTTCTTGCAAACAATTGAGCTGATTTTGTTGTTGCTTCTTAACCTATATTCACTTCTTTTGAGTTGCCATCTCCTTCATCATCACAAAGAAGCAGCTTCTACAAAGAAGTACTTAAAGCACAATTGTCCTTGTAATCTCACAATTGCATGAACACATGAGTTAGGCATCTTTCAGAATAAATCCTTTCTGCTTCATAAGTCAGTTATAGTTGAACTGATTTAGAAACTATTTGCTGAATAATTCGACTACATGCCACATTGCTCAAAAACGTTTTTTTTTGTAAATATCACAAATGCACAATTTTTTTAATGTTTTTAATATTGTCATCGGAGATACATAAGTGTTCCAAGTTTCAAAGTTCTAGCTATTCAGGAAGGTAGTTAAAATCAATCGCAAGACTCCATCCATCAAGACAGACACCACAGCTAGTGGAGAAAAAGTTTTAAAAAGACTTGTATCCATTGCCATGCATAGATGGTTCTAAAACTTTGCCTAGTAAGGGGCTCAATATTTTCATCCATGGATCTTATATCGTCCTATTAGCAGATTAATCTACCTAAGGACTATCAAGAAATATGTACAACCATTACCGCCCAAGGGTTATATCAACTGATACAATTGCCGCATGGTCTGTGCAACTCGCTGGCTACCTTTCAATGGGCAATGGATACCATGTAAGTGACCTGAAATTGTCATGCATTCTCATATACCTAGAAATATCAATGTTTTAATCACCCATTTACAGATCACCTTGAAACTTGGAAAAAGTCTTTAAGCGATTAAAAAGTATCAAACCAAAAGATAAACCCTAGTAGATGTCATTTCTTCATAAAGAGATTAAGTCTTTTTGGCTAATTGTAGATACCAAAGGACTGCACCCTCAAAACCTAAAGTTTAGGAGATTTTTCCATGTTAAGATTAAAAAATTTCTAAAATTCAAGTTTTAATTAGGAATTGTTTATTACTATAGCATTTCATTAAAAACTTTGCTTCCATCAATGTGCAACTATTCTAGCTTCTTAAGGATCCAAAGAGAGGATTTAAGTGGAACAAAGAAGCACAAATCTCATCCAATGTACTTAGAATGTAGTTAATGAATGAACCAATATTATATTATCAGCTTATTGCTAGCCCTTTCATTATACATATGGATGCATCTCTAATGATATTTACTGCCATATTAAGTCAAGTGGAAGAAATTCTAAAAGGAACACCCTGTACATGTGTTAGTCAATTACTGAGAAAACCATGAGCAAAAGTACATCGTGATAGAGCAAGAATAACTCATGGTGATATATGCCTGTAAGCAGTTCGGAGTATGCATATATGGAATAACTTCTAAGATGGTAACAGACCACTCTTAGATTAAATGGCTACACAACCCAAAAGAGCTAAAATGCATATTGGCCTGTTGGGCCTTAAATTAAAATCATATGATTTTGAGATTGCAAATCGCATCTTTTTTGTACATCAAAACGCAGATGGTCTATCACAATTACCAATATTTCTAGTCATTAAAAGTGAAGATGAGCTTTATGAGAAAATAATCACTGGAAATATTTAGAAATTAACCATCAGAAATTCATCAGCACTGAACAAGGTGATGGAAAACATAATAATTGTTAAGTCAATTGTTTTTTATTTCAGGCAAGAATATTGTTTCTAAACTTCTAAATGAACTGCAATCATTGATGTAGATCAAAAATCAAGTGGACAGAAGGTCTATGAAAAACCTTATACTATGTTCATCAAAGGCCATATGTGAATCCCTTGATTTTGATGTTGCAGAGAATTATTCTTGCTGTGCAATGTCTAGGCACATGAGCCCTATAAGAAAGCAACCACTTTCTAAATAGTAAGTCCTTGGTTTGCTTGGCAGACTAAATCCATTGACCTAATAGACCAATGACTATGAGTACTGAAAAAAATTTGATAAACTATTCTGGCTTTTAATTATTGATTTATTGGTTGAATACCTGTGCTTTAGCTAAAGTAGATGCCAGCAGTATTGTCAAATCTAAACGGAGCACTTTTTATTGGCATAGGTTCCCTCAAATTATTTTACTAGATAACAAAAGCCACTTTAAAATTCATATCATACAAAATTAGATGAGACAATGAGAATATGTGAATTTTTATGTTGCGTTACCATCTGTAACCAAATTAAAAAATGATTGAAAGACAAAAATGGTGCTATAGCCATTACTTTGAATAATCATATTGCTGTCAAACTATCCATAGGGTAAACTTATTTACATATGGCAACATCTGCTACAAATTTTTCTGATAATTTTTTAACTGGTAAACATCCTTTTTAAACTGATTCTATGAGTTTGGGCTTCTTTTCAGCCAGGTTATCTTCCACTCTTGAACTAAGTTCTTATATATGACGTCCTTACAGTATTTATTGAGTATATAAAAAGTTTTGATAGGGTTACAATCTACAGCCTATGCCAATACTACTAAGCGGAAAATAGAACTAAAAATTAGAAATAATCAAAATGGCCAGCGCTTCCAACTTTCAAAATTGGCTATAAAGTTAGCTATTGGGGAACCCACAAATATGGACAAAGGATGAAGTAAACAAGCTCTAGGCGGACCATTTAAAAATAATAAATAAGCCAGCACTAGATGCCTATACTAAGTACCTCTCTGATGCAAGAATAGTGAATAGTGTGTATGAAAATTTTAAGAGCATTTAGATAATCTGCTATAATAATGAGAATAAAAATATAGATTTTATGTATATAAATTTTGTATAAAAGCTCCAGATATTTTTAGGTTTGTCTTAAGGTTAATTGCTCTGGTTTAAGATAATGACAGCTTACTTTCAGGCTCTTCCATCATTTTTTGGTGACAGAAACCATCAATTTTTCAAGTCTTTTGGATGAGGGGGCTGTACCAGTGACCTCCCTGACATATTGTCATTGATGAACTGAGTCAGATTGACATTTTAATCTCATCCTGTTGCCTGAGGAGCTTGAGACAACAGACATGTAGGAGGAGATAATCTTGTTATAATATTCGATTTGTTATACTTTTACATTATACTTTCTATATATTTTAGAAGCCAGATATCTTAATTTTATCAGCCGGTTATCCCAAATCATTAATACAGTTTCCTAGATTTTGACCCTAATGGGAATTTCCATGTTATAATGTATATTTAAACAATTAATCTTAGCTACTTCTATGACCAAACTTCTTGAGAGTATCATAATGATTGCTAATATCTTCCATTGTAACGAAACTTTTGGGCACAGTTGCTGCAACTTTTGTACATTCTAATGGAGTTTCTGACCCAATAGAATAACGACGCTAACTTTGATGATTAATATTTTTATATTTTTTGGCAACTAATGCTGATGTTAAGAATAGCGGACATTTAATTGCCATTAGTCACCTATAGAAACCCAAATTTCACTTCATTAACCCACCTTGGATGTAGTTTCTATCTGGTTGTTGTAAAAAGTCAAAAGAAGCATGTCTGTTATGTCGACCTGATCCATGTGGCTCTCAAGTTGGCTAATGAACCTAACTTGAAGGTAAAAATAGGAATGTTTGATGACAAATTCCAATTGTAGTAAGTTTTGGTATGACCTGGTAAAACCTACTTGATGTTTGGAAGCAATAATTTGAAAAAAAAAAAATGCATGAGTTGATTGATACTTACTAGATTTCCTCATGAATCAATCTCTCCTTATCATTGTGAGTTGGGCATAGGATTGATAATGTGATAAGTTGGGTTTCTCTCAGAAAGCCTCTTTAATTGTAAGATAAATTAATTATAGAAATTGATACTAGGACGAAATTAGAGCCTTAAAGCTCTGAATTCATCTTCTAACTTGTGAACAAAGGTTAATTGTTAAATATAACATTTATAATAGATATATAAAACTAACTTTGTATTTTAAAGACTATTCTAGAATATGAGCTCTGATGGTGAGTTTGGCCAAGTATTGGTTTATATCTTAGAGCTGTCCTGGGGCCAGGTGACGTTTCTGGCAACCAGCTTTTTATGACGGTGATCAAAGGATACATTGTGAAATTTTAACATGGTAAATGAGCACAGGGTCTGTTATCAGCTAGCAGTTTTTCCATATGTTCTCTTCCATAGTATTTTTGCCAAACTCGTTCATGACACACTGGTGATTCTGTGTTATGATAGCTTTATTTTTCAGCTATTCAAATGTCTATAAAATGATTGCCTATAATATTTTACCAAATGTTATTTTTTGCTGGCCATTTTGGCTGAAATTTAACTTCCTGTATCTAAACAGTAAAGCTTTTATGTTTACAAAAAAAAACCCATGAACTTGTGCACCAGCCGCTTTACAACAACCTGAAACCTAATAAGTGTAAGGGAAAACATCCAATGGCATCTGAAATATTGGCTGGATATACCAAATAGGCCCAAATGGCATTAAGTAGCCAAATGACGCGGTCTGCAAGGTTTTGGCTTTCCAGATCTGTGTTTTTACTCAAATAGATAAAAATGGGTTTCTCAAGCAAAAAGTTACATCCCAAGACATTTAGTTTAAGAAAATAAGTAAAAATGTAAAACCAAAAGTTTATTGAAATTTTATTTGCCTTGTGATTATGAATCACTTTAGTAAAATTTGATCATTATAAAATATATTGATATTTGAATTGAGTTTTAAGTTATAGTGAGGCACGCAATTCTCGAAAGTGCTCAATAATGCATATTTTCTTAACAATATTATTTTTAGTTGATCAGTATTTTAGTGACTTATGTTATAGCTTACCCTTTTTAATAGCCCATTTTGTTTAGTTGTTTCCATGCCATCACTTTATGCCCTTAAACCTTAAATTATGGAATCAACAGTGACAAGAAGTATTTTTAATGCCCAGAAACAACAAAGATGCTGCCAAACTACCTGTCCTTATATATGCCAGAGCTTTCAATTTTAATGGTACTTGGTATGGCACAGTATAATAAAACTAAGACTGGGCTGTTATTCTGTGTGAGTAGACACCCAAAACACAGACCAAAATAAAAGGAAATAGCTAATAAGAGATCTTTAAATCTAGTTGTGAGGGGGGAGAAATGAGGGCCAGCAATGAACAAACCTTACTTTTACACCTACAAATAACCAAAAGGTAGTCAGGGCGGCTGCCGCTGATCCCAAGGAGGCAGCTGGTTTAAGCACTACATGAGGGGTGGTAAAACCTCTAGCACAAGGGGCAGTGGCACTTGCGGAGGTGCTACAAAACTTGGCAAACTGAGAGGGAAGAACCTCAAAGTTCAGGGAAAGATTGTGATGCCACAAGGAATCTAAAATGAGAGAAAAACCCAGTTGGGACCATACTGATAGCCCCATATCAGCAGAGAAGGTAGAAGCGTGGTTATAATGGCCACTATGTCCCAGTCATTACAAGACTAAAAACATGTTAATTTTAAAGTATTCCAATGAACGGAAATAAAAAAAACATAAAATTTAATACCTATGGCAAGCTCTTATTTATTGTAAAACAAAGGAAAGTTATAGACTGACAGAAAGGCTTGTAAGGCTGTCTATCCTAAGAACTATATACTTGTGGAATAGGGAGAAGTTGCATGAACCTTGGTTGGCACCATTAAACTTGATTCCATGCAGTTTGACACACTAAAGTGCTTTTTCCACTAATTTGGATTTGACCTGACCAACAAGATTGGTATCCATTTTTCTGTAAAACTTTATCTGCGCAATTTTGTCTGGTGAGCCAACACCAATTTGCTAATGGCTGCCAGGTTGCATCCAAACAAAGGTACATATGGGTGATTTCATTTAAAATCAGATGTGATTGGTACGCCCAAACATCTTTAACCTGTTGGGAAGACTCACCTTCTGTCATGAGAGTATCTATAACTCTCCAGTTCCCAACGAGGCGGTGCATGGTGCACTGCCACAGTGCCAGGGAACTATTCGTCAAAATTATAGGGACATAGCCCCGCAGAGGGTGCTGGAACTAAAGTAACACAGGGAAAGAGTGTTCAACGCGGTATTTATTAATAAATAACAGACAAACAAGACTTGGGTAGACCCCAAAGAGGAGTCCATATCCAAGCGGTGATCTGGGCTGGAGGGCTTGGGTGCCTCAGTCTGGAGAGGACCAGGGCGGCCCAGCGGTGCACCAGATGTGATTATCAATCTAGTGCAAATATAATGGTTGATGTTATTAAGGACCTCCCTGAAGAGGTCCGCGTACAGGTTTGCCCAAGTTAATATATAAAAATAGACACTAATTGAATTTATTTTAATGAGGTTGACCAACGATGAAGGTTGGTCTTAAGGGATCATACAGTAACAATTGCAGGGAAATCATCAATCAGTGGAAGTGGTGCTAAGCTCAGGTGCACCAAAATGCGCACAATTCCATTAGCTAGGGTATTATAGCTAGATATTGACCAGAATTTAGTTATTGATTAAAGGAAAGGCTGACCTAGGTTGGATGTTTCAAAGATTGAATGGATTTTGAAACCCCTTCACCGAGCAACTGAAGCAAACCATCATTATTAATCATATAGCTTGTGCATTTTAACACCCTTGCTTTAATGCAAGGCCAAGCATCATGCACATACCCAGGACCAACCTGAGCATATCTTTCCTTAACCCAGCGTTGGTCCAGGGTATTTTTGAGGCCAGGAAGGCCTGCCAACTTCACCCTTTTGGCCTTCTGATGATCATATTGATCCTTACAGTTGGTCCCCTCAATTATGTCATCTGGCCATGACACCTTCACTGGTGTCATAAAGGAAAGTTGAACAGGTGATTTTAAATCTCAGCTAATTAAAAGGACTTGATTTCACTTGATATCAACTTACTACTATTGGAGAAACCTGAATTAGGTGAGGATGCCTTCTGGCAGGGTGGGAAGCCGTGAATTTTCTACTAACAATGGACTCACGCCTCCACCACCTCATGACACAGACCCTTGATTTTATTCACTAACTCCTTGGTGATTAGAAGAGGGGGTAATGGTACAACCTTCAGGTTGCGGCCTGTCATTCACCTCTCATCTACCACATGATATATATCGCCTTGATTGATGAGGGGGTAGGCAGCCTTTATTTACTCCTTTCTAAAACTAATAAGATGCTCCTCTCAGTTGAGATTAGGTGCTCCTTGGAACTTATAGTAATGGCCTAGTTTGTTGTCCCCTTTTTCCTAATTTTTGATAAAAACATTTTTCATCATAATCTACAAGTTTTTCTGTTTTTTTGAAAAAGTATTCTAAGCATCATGGTGCACATCATGGGTAACATTTTATTGCTGAAGAAGTTGAGCCTTCATTAGATAGAAGAATTTGGTGCCATCTTTTTTCTTTTTTTGCTTAATGACTCAGTTGGTTTTATAGGAGCTGTGCGTTTTTCAAAAATGTAAAATTGAGATCCCTTAGTCCTTACATAAAGCTTGAGATAATTTAGCAAAGATGTTAATATATTTGAATCCACAATAAGGTTAATTAGATTATGAAAGTTTACTAGTAATAGCTATATCTTTTGGGTTGGTATATTGATTTACTACTCTACCTAGCATATGTTCTAGTTTTTAAAATCTACGTAATTTACTGGATGTTTCCTTAAAATGATAAACTATTATCAGTCATGTTATCATCAGCAGGCTTACTAGTGGAATGATTTGTAACTAAAAAATGCACTTTGGCAATATGTGGACCAGATAAGAAAAGTTAAATCATACCTTATTTACTTAAACAAGGGGATATTATGGATTTCAAGGGGTTCACTATTGGTGAGGATATTGGTCTCTAGTAATATCAAGATCTTCCCTAATCCTCAAGGGGCTTTTGTTTTAGGTCATGAAAGGGTGAGACACTTTGCGCCCCTTTTAGAAAGTTTTAAATAATTAACAATGTATCTCTAGAGACAATGGCCTAATTAAATTATTTGTAAGGCAGTAGTTTCCGTTAATTGATGGTAAACTTGCTCAAGGGTCAATTCATATCTGAACTGACTTTACTCATTTTTTTCAATAATACCCCTTCAAGATATTGTTAAAAAATACGTAACTCTGGAAATCCTTCCATGGACTTATTAGCAACAGCACTCATTTTAACTGAGGCAATGGAGTATTTAGGCCACGTTGGTATATCACTCACTAGGGGATAAACATATTACGTCAAGTTTAGGGACTCTCCCTCCAGATTGGTGGTAGAATAGTATTAAGTTTACCAATTGATATACAGGTGTTAAGGGCTTCTTTGCATTGGCTTGTTATTTTTATCTCATGGTGTTTTTTTAGAGATTTTGACACCAAATGCCTACAACCAATAATCTATTCTGAAAGTCTCCTCATGGCTAATTGGCGGTGTAGGAGTAGAGGTTTCTAATATGGGTTAAACACTAGAGGCTAACATGAAGTCTCGACTATATAGAGACTTGAATGGGGGCATTTTTAATAGTTCAGTGGTAGATTACTCAGTAAGCAATCAAGATTCTAGGGAGATACTCATTTTATTAAGTCAGATAAGTTTGTGATATTTTGCATAGGATAGAAATGAGTGTACCTTTAGCTTGCTCTACAGCCCTATTGGTTCTAGGATGATAGGAAGCTATAAAGGCTTAATATGTTCCCTCCAATGAAATGGTGATCAGTTATAACCTGAGATATAAAAATTGTTCCATTCTCATACAGGAGGATTTTGGGCCGCCATGTTGGGTGAAGACTTATTTAAGTAAAAATGAGGAAGTGGCTTTAGTGATGGGAGACTACTGATATGTCCTCAGTCCAAGTGGTGAAATGATCAATGGAAAGTAAAATGTAACGGTTCACATACAAGGTGGTAAGCAGAGGCCCAATAACATTTTTACTGACATCAGCGAAAAGTGAGGTTGTACTAACTACTTGCTGTTAGTAAAGTGGATTGGAAAGACCTTGGTTGGTTCAAATGAGGCAGGAATCAAAAGCATCATGGATATATCTAATCATGCTTTCCCTTTAACATTGATCTTTCAGCCACTGGCAGAATTTTTATAGGGCACTATGCCACACATTGGTATTCACCTCCATAGTGATGAGGCTCTAGATAAGGGGCAGACATAATACAATCAGGAGTCTTTAAGTATTTATATAGTAGTCCTTCCTTAATTTAAATTTGGTTCAGCACTTGTCTTAGTTGTTCATGAATCTCTGGGGTCTCTCAACCCTAAGCCTTCGGTCGTCCTATCAGCTTGTAAGCTTGATCTTTTGGAAGTCTATAGAGATGGTCTGGTAAGCGAGACAACCCCTCATCATTCTGATATATTGTTATAACTCAATGCACAATAAGACATCATAGTTTGTAACTTAAGAGCCCATTACACAAGTTGTTCATCAGGATCCTTTTTTTGTTATAGCCACGTTAATAAATTATGTTCAGTTGCAAAGTTAAAGTGTTTCCCATAGAGGTAGGTGCGATAATGCTTAATGGCCAACAGCATATCCAAATAGAATCTCATATCATAAAACTATATTTCCCCCCTTAGTCTGAGCTTTACTTGAGTAAAAATTATGATGGCCAACTTGATTGTAGTCAAGTTGCACC
The DNA here is from genome assembly GCA_022478985.1 of Massospora cicadina. Classification (NCBI taxonomy): domain Eukaryota; kingdom Fungi; phylum Entomophthoromycota; class Entomophthoromycetes; order Entomophthorales; family Entomophthoraceae; genus Massospora; species Massospora cicadina. The sequence continues at coordinate 13,282 of JAKSZP010004243.1, read as the reverse complement.
ATATGCCTTAAACTATGACATTTCTGGCGTCTGTGAACAGGATGAATGGCTTGAAAAATTCATGATATGATAGTATTAAACAATTATTAAAGCATCTCTTGGAGTCAATCACCTCTCGTTGAAATTCCTCCCAATGAAATTGAACCTCTTTATGAATTAAGTATACCAAGGGCTTGGCAATTTTAATGAAATAAGGAATAAATTTTCAATAGTATTTGTCAATTCTAAAAAAGACTTGAAAATTACATAAGCCACTTGGTTGGGACATCTTCTGAATAACAACAACTTTTTTGGGTCATAGAGAGTTCCCTTCACGTTTAATTTTATGGCACAAGAGTTACATCTCCTTCTTAAAAAACTGCATTTAGCGGACTTCAGCTTTATAAATGCTGCAGGCATTTAATTGAAAACTTTATTGTAGGTGCTGTATATGCTCAATGAAGGTGCTGGAGAACATGGTAACATCGTACAGATAAAGTAATATAAAAGAAAATTTTAAGACTTTAGACATACCATCCATCTCCCGTTTGAAGGTTGCAGGGGCATTGCACAACCCTTGGGGCATGCGGTTCAGCCCAAATAACCTTTTACTAGAGATTAGCACGCATTTCTTTTTTTCTCTTATGTCAGTGTAATCTGACAATATCCAGTGGCAAGAATTATGGCTAGGAAAAACTGGGATCCAGTTAAAATCCTGAGAGCCGTTGATTTTGGGCAGTAGGGAGCTGTTCTTTCAGGTGATCACATTCAGCCATATGTTATTTATCACAAAACAATGGCCTCATATTTCTTATAGATAAGATAAAGGATAGAAGCCTTGGGCTCTGAGAATGTTGTAAGATGCTGGCCTTCAATAACTGTTTCATTTCTCTGATTACTTAGGCTCCTTAACCTTAGACTTCTGATATAGCCTGGTTGGATTTTTTGTGGTCACCGGTTTGACCTTGTGCTGGACCCTTTCCATCACCCCAAAGTCATCAGGACCCTTATAATTTGTTAGTGTATCTCTCAAATTAGAGAATCCAATTCATTTTTATTCAAAAGAATATGAGCCATCAAACATTATCTCCAGATGCTATGATAGAGGGTTCCTCAAGTCCTAAGTTAGTCAAAGATCCACAGGTCAAGATGGAGACAAATTAGTCAATTAGTAAGGTGTAAATGTATGCTATTGGGAGATTTTAGTCACATTCAGTGGTTGATCAGTGATATTAGCTACCAATACAGTAGTAGGTCCATGGTATGCATGGTTAAGTATGCCCAGAAAATCAGAGGTATAGATATTGATGGATTGAGTTTTTCATTAATCTCCAACAGGTGAGCTGATGGTACAGTGGCTTGGATCCCCATTTCCACTAAAATTTAATATTTAGGGGGAATAGAGACCTTATTGTCATGAAAATTGGTACCTTTAAGAGCATTGACAGTGGATGGAGATAATTTAGTCTTTGGTCCCTGTTATAACTTCAGCCAAATCACTAAGATATGCTGGGGGATTTTGAACAGGGTCAAACCCACTGAGAAATTGGACAGATAATATTGTTGGCCCTAAGACACACTTAAAGTATAAAAAGTGAGCTATTGCCCCAAATGACACTTTACCTATTTAATATAATATATAAATTGGATCCTTACAGTTCCACTTGCTCTAAACTACCACCATCTAACTTTCATCAATCAACTCATCTTACCTATATATCAGCAACTTTAGATGATACCATTTTCTTGGCTTAATAATCAGTTCTACCATGTCTCATTAGTTCTGGCAGAGTATGGTATTCAGTTCTCTATCACCTTAGTTCGAGGTGATCATACTCAATATCTATTGAATGTCACTATTTCCTTATCGCCCTGTTTGAAGGCAATCTAATAATAACCCTAATCTGACCCAAAATCTCCTTAACTCAAGGCGCTCAAATAAGCGTAACTACTATCATGATTGGCGAAATCTCTTCAATTTGCCATTGTTATTTCAGGCTTATAGGCTATTCATATAAGAATCTTGATATTAACCCCCTTGGTTGGATGATAAGGCTCCTATTGCTTATACAGCTGGAGGAACTTTGTGTGCACTCGATAATGATCCAACTGCTTGCAGGGTTCTTTATAGTGTAGGCGTTGAAACCTGTTTTCTCAATGATTTTAACGGCCCAATCAAAAAAACTGGCCAATTTGTGCTTCCAACTGAACCTGTATTGGATATGGAACAGAATCATGTCCCCCCTCTTTGAACTGAGCTAATCTGCTCCACCGTACCTGATTGGCAGCCTGATTCTTGATCTTTTTGGCTAAACTGAAATAGTACGCTTTGGTTTGCAATTTGATCAACGTGTCTGTAAGATTAGTAAAAAATGGTTTAGATCCATTCACCAGTATCTTCTTCACACGAATAAAGCAATGCTGGAAGAGCTGTGTGTCATCCATATAGTAGTTGGAAAGGGCTCTTCCCCATTGCGGAATGGTAGCTAATATTGTAGGCAAAAACGGCGGTGGAAAGGATGGAACTCCAATAGGAAGGTCGATACATTACTAATTTCTGAAGTATGTTAACCAAGGTCTTATTAACACGTCAACCATCCCATTGGACTCAGGGTAGTATGAGGTTGTCAGAACCCTGTGGATGCCCATCAGCTCGTTTAGCTTTCGAGGTATATATGATCTAAAGTTATTCCATTGTTGATAAGAATGAACTGAGGACAGCCATTTCGCTGGATAATACATCCATTATGAAATTGGCCACTGTGACTGCCCCCAAATCCCATACTTCCCAGGCTTTAACCCACCCGGTCAAGTGGTTGATAGCCACCAGAATGTACTCGCACCAGTTAGCTCCTTTTGGCAGAGGGCCAATGAAATCATAGGAAACTGTATGCCAAGAAAAATGTGATTTCACCAACCAGTTTGAGGTCTTCTGGCGGAACAGCTTTTCCACTTGGCACTGGTGGCAGCAGGAAATGGTTTTGAGCACATCAAAAAGCATGATTTCCCAGTAGTACCAAGGCCGCAACAATTCAAGGGTCTTGCATACTCCACCATATCCAACTGCTCGGTGTGCACTCATGATAATGTTTGGTCAGGTGAAGGCCTTGGGATATTTACCATAGTGTCCCCCATTCGCTTATACAACTCGCCATCCTTCTGAAACATATTGGCCTTTATTCCGTCTAATGCTTTGATAACTTGAGGCGGTTCATCGTTGTACTTTCCATTGAGCATCTTATCAAACATTATGTCACTCAGATCCGCCGTAACCACAATCATGGGTAATCTTGATAAGCAATTGGCATTCTGGTGTTTTGCTCCAGGTTGGTGGAAAATTTCGAAAAAAAGCCTGCAGTTTGAGGGCACATTGGGCTAGGGCCCTTCAGGCTCCTTGAGGTTCTTCAACCAGGGTAACAAAGCATAATCCATTATGACTTTAAGCTTTACTCAATGAAAATACACCCTTAATTGCTTATTTGAATATATTACTGCTAAACACTCCCACTTGGTTGCAGTGTAATTACAATCATGGCAATTAAGGCTTTGACTGCAGTACGCCACTGAATGCTCCTCCCCTTCATCATACTTTTGGGATAGGACTTCCCCCAATGGCAGAAAGGGACGCATCCATCTGAACGATGAACTCTTTATCAAAAGTAGGGTAGCGCAGCACTAGTGCGCTGATTGGCGCCATTCAATATTAATCAAATGAGCATTGGCGGCGTTCTGTCCATTCAAACAGGGCACCCTTCTTTAATAACTCAAACAATGGACCCCAAATACAGCTGAAGTTGGGGATGAAGCACAGTAGTAACCAACCATCCCAAAAATACCTGTACATCACATTTGCTTCTCGGCGGGGTCATTTTCTGGATAGCCTCCACTTTGTCTGGTTAGGTCCTCATCCCAGTCGCATCCACCACAAAACCAATGTACTCTAGTTGGTCCTTAAAGAAGTGCATTTATTGGGCTTAATTTTTATGTTAGCCTCCACAAGTTGGCGGAATACTTCCTCCAGGTAGGTAAGATGCTTGGAGAATGTATGCAAAAAAACATCAATATTGTCAAGGTACATGAGGATGCACAACAGCTTCAGGTTAACGAGAATGGCCTTCATGGCCCTCTGGAACGTAGCTAGGGCATTACATAGTCCTTGAGGTATTTGTTTTAGTTGAAAAGCCCTTGGACGTGATAATGGCACATTTCCCCTGTTCTGCCGTTGGCACCTCAATTTACCAATAACTGGATATTAAATCCAATGCAGAGAAGTAACAAGCTACTCCCAACTGATCCAAGGCATTGTCAATTCTCAGCAAGGATATGAGTCATTTTTGTTAATGCTGTTGAGCTTCTGGTAGTCTATTACTAACCAGTTGGTGCCATCCTTTTTTGACAATCAGAATGAATGAAGCCCACGGACTCTTTAAAGGTCGAGCATTTCTTGTTTAAGCAACTTTTTGATCTTCTTCAGTTACTACTTACTCTATTTCCCTGGACCAGAGGATCAGCTGACATCTGATGGGGGATGATCCCCAGTATCCACTCAATGAACCACTCCCCATGCACACCCTAAATTGTTGTCATTGATGGCACAGATCTCCTTGTGTTTTTGAAAGAAAACTATTGCGTGATCTTTCTGGTCTTCTGATAATCCAACTAAGTTTTTGTGCAGTACCACTGCCATTATGCTGAGCTTTGGTTTGACAGACAGACCAAATTCATCTAGTGAACTGAACTCGTGAACCTGAAGGACCTCCTCAACAGAATGAAAGTGCAAATACGCCACTATCTGGTATCAGAGGATCTGTAGCAGTTCGTTTTGTAGGATTGCTAGTAAAACCTTTATATCTCCATGTCCCATTAGTATTATTCCTAGAGCCACGTTGGGCACAAACTGTGATTGCTGATAAGGCCTAATGATCTCCCCATAAAAGCTCAACTATCACTACCACCTCTAACTCGGTGTTTATTATTACTTGGTGTCTGGATAGGATGGAGATAGCACCATCAGCTCTGAGTGGCAGCCCTTGATATTCAATACATGCTAGGGGAGGGCCTAAGCCTTACCATTGAGTTGATGGTATTTAACCAGAATCACCCCATCACTATAGGCCAGGTTGATATGTCCCATGTGCACTGAACCCTTTGGCACTCCACTGGAGGTAAGGTAAATTGGTATCCGCTTCCCCAAAAATTTTTGAAGTTCTCTTCCATCATATCAACAACAGCCTCATAGTGTTGCATGAAACCAGTTCCGATTAACAGGTCATAAATACTGTTTGGTAATGTTACCGCTGGGCCTACCATGACAATTGACACAAACTGCAACAGAGGTGCACTTTACACTCCCTCAGAGACCATGTTTACTGCTCCAGCGGTTCCATACACCATATGGCGGTTCACATCAGGTTTTAGTGTCATCTTCGCCACCAACTTGGTGGAAACTAAGATAACTGGAACGCCCATATCTATTATAGCGCGAACCTGGGTTTTGCTACAACAATGTCACAGTAGGTACATTCAGTATAATAGGAATATTGACTGTTTAATACGCGGACATTTGAGGGGTCTCATTTCCAAAAAAGCTGGTAATCCCCTCACCAACTTTGTGGTACTTTTTGACAATAGCATCTACTAGAAGGGCAACGTTTACACCTTTTAGGGAAGGGCCATCAGCGGCGGAATCTAGATTGTCTGAAGAAGCTTGGTCAAACATTTGGTAGGCGTACGGCTTTGGTTGTTCCTGAGGTCCTTCTTCCGCTGAAGACTGGGCTTGCGCCCATGTCAGTAAATTTACTCTTCTGACCAATTGATGTTATAAAATCCTGTCGTCATACTGAGGGACATCAGCTGAAAAAACTACAGTATGTTCATGTGGGACGTCCAGGGTTGGAATAGCGGAGGTAGAGAGTCCCGTCTCTACTTTGCTTCATCTTTTCTCTGGTATAAGTCCTGCTGTACATAGTGGACATGATGGCTGGGGCAACTTTGTGCAAGATGACCAGGTTGGTCGCATTCAAAGTAATTCACCCCATAAGATACATTTCCTTGGTTCTCATAAGTTGGTCCAGGTTGGTAATTTTGTTGATGATCAGCGTAACCAGGGACAGTTTGGTAGTTAGGCTGCTGAAAATTTCATAGGCAGGACTGGAGCAGAAGTCAAACTGCTGGGGGGTAACTTGGTCAAGGACGGGGAGCATAATTATAATAAGGCTGGGGGTTACTAGGCGGGATCAGGATAGGATGGAAAGATACCCTCAAATAAGAGCGTCCAGCTAAGGCGGCGGTGTGTTTGCGCTCTGTAATAGGTGGAGGAAAGCTAGCAGATATTCAGTGTAAGAACTGAACAATATGAGCAGGGGAACGTCATCATCTAAAATAGGAAAAAGACATTGTAAAGCTCATGGTATGGCTTCACAGCGGATGTCAGTGCAATGCACACATCAGCTTCAGTTAGAACGCCTGTTCCTATTAACACATTAGTTTTCGCCATAAATTAATCCACAAATGCAGTGAGGGTCTCATTATGGTGGAACCTAATGGTCAGAAACTTGGCTTTATGCTGCGACATCTTTGAAATACCACCAAACAACCACAACATGGTTTCCTTTACTTCAGGGTAAGTAACGTAACTGCTTGGAAGGTAGCAGGTAACTTGTTTGGCGCTTCTGACATCCAAAGCAGATATCAGCAATTTAACCTTCTGCTAATTGGAGGCTCCTTCTGCTACAAATTTTAATCGTTTGAAGAGCCTGTGGATGTTTCCATTGTGTTCAAACGGTGGAAGCTTTTCAATGCAGACCTCCTCCTCATGCTCATAGATGTGAGTCTTAGAAGTGTAGTGAATATTTTTCAGTGTCCCATAACTGGAATCTTGAGGAGTACTAGGCTTTCAAGGCCCAGCTGCTCTTGGGATAGGGTAGGGCTCTTCAGCGGGTAGGAAGGTCATTACACTGGTTGCATATTAATCATAAAAAGATCCTTCCCAAGCGCCCCCTTGTTATTACGCTTCCCAGTGGGGATGAGGCAGGTAAAAGGTAGGTTTTGACTTTTTCTCTGTGCAGTGTAGACGTTCAGTGGCATCGTGCAGTTGATTGTTGAGCTTCCTGTTCTGATGTTCAAGTTTTTTTAGTTGACTAGTTGCACCTTCAAGTTGAGTCATTACTTCATTGTGCTCCTGAAGGAGTTCCTACTGCTTTTTAAGCACGGCTTCCACAACAAGTTTGAGTTCTGCGGTCTCAGGCAGCAAAGTTGTCCAGGACGATTCCTCTTAAGTGAAAGCTATGATTGCAAATTGGGAATTTTTTAGTTGGTATTGGTGGTTGTTCAATGGGCCCCCTGTAGTGAGCACCACTGTTATAACTTTGGCGGAATCATTGAGATACGCCAGGGGATTTTGCACAGGGTCAAACCCAATGAGCAATTGGACAGATGATATGAAGATCGTTGGCCCTCATACACACTTAAAAATATAATAAGATAGGGAGCTATTGCCCTAAACAACACTTTATCTATTTAATATAATATATACAGCAATATTTGTTGTTCCGCTCGCTCTAAACTAATACAACCTCCTTTATTCAATTGTCTCATCTAGCTTATATCTCAGCGACTCCAGACGATACCCTTTTCTCAGCTTATTAATCAGTTCCGCCATATCTCATTGGTTCTGGCAGAGTATGGTATTCAATTCCTATTGCCCTAGTTCAAGGCAACTGTACTCAATATTCATTGAATGTCAATATTGCCTTATCACACTATCTGAAAGTTATTTAATAATACCCTAATCCGGCCCAAAATTCCCTCAATCTAAGGCTCTCAAATAAGCTTAACTACCATAATGATCGGTGGAATCTCCTCAATCCACTATAGCTATTTTAGGCTTATTGTCCATTCATATAAGAATCTCAACAGTCCCATTATTCAGTATTCCAGCCGGACAGTGGAATTTAAATGTTCCCGTATGCAACTTCAGCTTTTTTTCCACCCTTTCTTCTTAAGCATGTTCTGAATGATGAGTGTAACAAAATACTCCAGTGTATAGAAAATATAGGTCTATATGGATATCTTGGTGTCATATTTTTCCAGGAACTGCATGCCAATGAGTAAATTATGATTATCATTGTATAAGATGATTGATAGGGCTGACACCACTAGAGACCTGAAACAGATGGGCAAAGATGAGTAAGCTCCAAGGGATCTAGTACATTAGGGTCTGTCAGCTCCAACTATTAAAGTATGATTATGATTGTGTTCAAACAAAATTTGTTTCATCAAGTGGGGATGAAGTTGTGGTGGAGCAGGTGTTGACAATATCCAGGACTTTTATCTTGTGCATCACTACCTCTACTCAAGTAACATCAGAGCTAAAGTAAAGGATAATAATGACCATTTTACCATAAACTTGACAAGTGACTTAGTGGGTTTACCCAAGGAATAATAAGATTAATGATGAACTTTATTTCCAATGAGAGTTTTGGGGATGTCAAGACTGTCTGTAGCAGACACAATGAAACACTTGGACAGTATGGATATTGAGCAATTTGTTATAGCGTAGATACATCAGTGTAAGGAGCCTCAACCATAGGCTGACGCCTCTTTGTGGAATTGACGCTGGGGCGTCAGTTTTCATTACACAAGTTATCTACACACAGAACAAAAGGTACTTTTTGAAGACATTAGCCTTGACAAAAAACAACACAAAAACCTTATATACTATAATAGGGACTTTATTAATCAAGCAATAGAGTACACTGTAGTATCTGGTACTGCCAGTGGATCTAGGGCTTTCTCAACTAATCTTCTTAGTAGGCTCTTTATAATTTTTTACCAGAAAAGGTCATCTTGTATCTGGCAATCTTCTTCAGATATGCTCGTTCTACCGGCGTTCTCATTGATGGTTTTCCTATCTGCCAAGCAGAAAACCTAAAATTGGTAGACTAAATTGGGATATTCAAATTGGGCCAAAGAAGTGAAAAACTAAAGCTTAGGTAATTCTTAGAAAGGATGTAATTTGCTGAACTTAGTCAAATTACTTGTGGATGGCCCTAATAATTATAGGACTCTACTACTGATGGTTTTATGCCAGCATTGGGGCATAATAGAAGAATACGCCAAATAAATAAGAGCCATTAAGATAAGTGAGGCCACAGCATAGATGGTCAATAAGTTTAAGAGAATGAGAGAGGTGCTGGCATTGATTTAGGGATTCAATTAATAGTAACCCCATACATTAGGCTTTTACATATAAAAATGTGGCCCATGTGCCAAAGCAAGTATGTGGCCTAAAAATAATATGCTATCTAATTATCAGTTGAAGTATGAAATTAAATATTATAAAGATAACATATTTAGATTGTTGGTCAAACCAATTACAACCCTCTTTTTCTCGCCTTATATGACTTCTTCTTCCAGCATTGACTTTCCATGATTTAAATCCTCACAATAAGAGCAGGTGTCACATTTGGGCTGAGACTTTTGATATTTCCAATGGCATGAATATGAGGTTACAACCCTTTATTAGATGAGGTGTGACGGGTCTATGGTTTGGGAAGTTCCATAATAGGCTCTTGATATTGAAGATCAATATGAAGAGCTTATTAACTTATTAAGAGTGGATTGAGTTGTTGGTCAAAGGAGAAAGTGGATACTACCGTGGCTATAGCATTGCTAAGCACCCGTTCACAAGAGGCTAAGGCATGGGCTTCATAATAAAAGTGGTTGGCAAAGTCAGTGTAGGATTATCTTTTTTGGTTGGATGCTGATAAGGCTTGCTTCAAATTAGGCATGGTCAAGTTGCTGCCAAATTGTTTAATAAGTACACCTTTAGTTGATCCCAAGAGGTGCATTCCTTTAAGTGATGCATCATTATTTTTGCTTGTTACAGTCAAGGCAGGTCTTTATGTGTTGGATCTTCTGCCTATTGGTGGCTAACTAAATGAACCATATATATAAAGAGGAAGGTCTGGACATTCTCTGTGCACAGAACTTATTTCTCTTTGATTTAAGGATTAAAGTAAATGACAGGCTGAGATAGAACATGTATGGTGGGGGTCAAGGGTCTCCCAGTTTCTGAAGGCTCAGTTTCAAGTGGGTAAGTCTTGCAGGATTAAATGAGTTGTTGAAATTTTAATCTTCATTCAGATTCAGACCTCAGTTGTTCACATGTGAAGTAGCAGCCTCGGAGCTGATAGTCTGGTAGTTGTTATTTTTTTATAACCTGGTTGGAAAGTTCAACATTATTGTTTGTTGCTGATTTTCCAAATATTAGAGTCAGTAGGTAAGTCAATCAATTTTGGCGTTTTGAGTAGGTTAATTAGTTTGTTGTCTAGAGGCCATATCTGAACACACTTGCTGTATGGTAGCTACTTTATAATTGAAGGCAGTCAAGGTTAAATCAGCATTAAGATAATTTTTTTTCAAAGTCCATTTCAGCTCACAAAAGCTGCCCCCTAAATTAGAGTTCCAGGTTTAAAATTTGTAATTTGTGGTCCGCATCTATGGTTGGCACATACTCAGAGGATCTCCAAGGGCCCTGTAGGACCCTCTAAACCTTGAGGGTCTTCTGGGCCTCTGGGGCCTTTGAGACCTTGAATTCCTTTGGAGCTGGGTGTCCTGTGATCTCCCTTTTGAACGCGCGTCACAGAAAAGATTGAGTTTTGGCCTATAGTTGAGCTGTCAGACCCAATTAGTCAGTTATTTAATCTGAATTTCAGGATTGCTGTTGTTCATTTAACTGAAATAATAATTCAGTAACAACTCATTAAAAATGATTGTGTAGGTTGTAGAGGCATTATTGAGTTGCTTGAAAATTTTTTGCATAGGTACTCAACAACTCCAATAATGAACAAATATAATCTGAAGCTCATTTACTTCAATTTAATAGTCCATAATAGCCCCACTTTTTTCAACCAAATGAGTGCAGTGTCATATAGCTCAAGGAGCTGGTAATGAAGCTTCTGGGTTAAGCTAAATTGTCTTTGAATTTCCAGGTGGTACAATTATAATAGTTGCAACTGTTGGTGGAGAGCAGGGTGGAAAAAAAGATGGAGATATGATTCACTTTGGACAACCGTCACTGCCATGATTGGGAGGGTGCCATAGTGTATAAGTACATAAGTTCAGGTGCAACATGGGTGTAACATTTCTGATTAGTTCTTCCTCCAGGTTGTAGAGTCCCATAAAGTAAATCCTACACAGTATGGGCTACTTCAGCTGGTTGGATCTGTTAGGTCACAAATTAATAGGACTGAAGGTTAAAGGTCTTTAGTGCTTTTTGTTGTAAATCTCTCACATTTTGATCAGGTATTTCTTGTTGGTTAGAGTGGACCCATATTGTCACAATCATGTATTTGTTCTTCATGAGATGTCAACCCTGATGGAATTATTCATCTTAAGGAAGGTACATTTTCACCTGGTAGCCTCAGAAATTATCCGCGGAGGTAGCACCATTTTTGTAAATTTACAGAATCTATTGGTCAGTTCCTTTTAAACTAAATATTTATTGGTCATATTAGCATCAGTGGCATCTTAGTAAAATAATTTTCAATAGAAAAAAATGAACTTTGTCAATAATTTAGACTGGGAAAGTGTATGTAAAGCATGCTTTTTTACATAAATGAGGGAATATTTATTGTTTTGAAGAGGTCGCTACAGGTGAGGATATCAATTACCTAGGATTAGCATGGTCCTCCCTATTCCTTGATGGAGCCTTGTTTCAGGTTGTGAAGGGATGGGGTCCTTTGCACCCTATGGGAGAGATTCAGATACAACTTGGCCCTTTGTATTTTTAGAGAAAATGGCATAATTAAAGGTGTCAGATTCTGGTGGTTGATTCGAAAATAAATCTTCTGACAACCATCAGATCAGGCCGATTATTCTCTCAATAAACAAGCTAACACCCTAATTCTCACTCAAAGCTTATTGCAAATACATGGCTTGGTCCAAATATATCAATGTCAATTTGATCAAGTACTTTATCAAAAAGCTCAGGGTGAATATGCTCACACATTATACCCAATTTACTGCACCAAATCTTATCAATTAGTCCCAATTATCAGGAACAATATCAAACGTTCAATATACAAAGTTGTTCATACTGACCCAAAGTTAACGTTTAATAGTCCTATGGACAATCAGATGAACGATAATGTAATCAATTTCTTGCCCAGGGCGAAATTTGTATGTCAATCCACATAATTTGGCATGATAGCACTTGCACATGGACTGCCCAAAAGGGAGTACCTAGTGCTATTGAGATAGAGGCCTGATGACGTCTCAAATAGGGGTATGTCATCTATTTGAATTGACGCAAGAATTTCACATAAGGTGTATTTCGTCAGCAGTATGATGAATCTCAAATTAAGAAGATCCTAGGATAATTTTGCATGTTTTTATCACAAGTTTTGGCTCTGAAATCCTCCCAATTTTTAGAGTAATTTGCCACCAATAAACCTAAGAATAGGTCTCAGTCATATCAGTTCAAGGGCCAAACTGAGGTGGCAAAATATCTGTTGAAATTTGAGCTCAAATGTGGCCAGGAGATGCCCAATTGGTATAAATACTGGCGTCTGGCCTAATTAATGATTATTGTCAAAATCCAGCAAGGAACTATGCTCGCTGGTGCTATGTGCCGCTGGATTCCACAATGGAAATATTTAGAATAAATATATACTTATTAAGAAAACTAAGTTTTTACTTTTTGTTAAAGTTTTTTATGTTTTTTATTGTTTATCTGGGACTAAACCAAGAAAGGTCCTTTTCTTAATACTAGTATTTCCTATTTAAACTAGTTTGAATTTCAAGGCCATGGGTTTTTGAGGCTAAAGTATATAAAGCTGAGTTATCCAAATTAGGGAATATAGGCTTTTGGCCTATCAGATCAAAGATAAATTTTTTGGGGCAAAACTGACCCATGCGGTAATGATTTGATAAATTGTATCCAATTACCATCAAGTAAAATCTTCTCACCTCAGAGGTGGTCAGACTCATGTGGTAATAATTGGTTAATTCGCACCCAATCATCAATGGGTAAAATCTTCTCACCTCGGGAGGGCTCAGGTCCAAGTGGTAATTATTTGTTAATTTGCACCCAATCATCAATAGGTAAAATCTTCTCACCTTGAGGAGGTTCAGATCCGTGCGATATTGAACACCTCAAATTTGGCTGAGAAGTCAGAGCAATCCTATTATTAGTTCTTACCTTATTTTGCCAATTTTGGGTATAGATCATATTGTTCTGATGGATAGGATTCCACTGAGAATCCACCAAGGTCTTTTCGCCGTTAAATTCATATCATTG